>BMAU01004647.1:0-124258 GCA_019973935.1 Trichonephila clavipes
ACGTCACACTGTTTGACAACACGAGGGCTTTTGGCGACGGACCACATAATTTTGAACCATGGTCAAGTGACGTGGACGACACCTGAGCAGGCACCCCTCTCTCCCAACTACCACACCACACCAACGGGAGGACGTTTCAGCTCTCGACAGATTTAACGTGCATCGCTGCCCTACATGGTGGGTCTTTAGTGGTACTGGGTTCGAATTCATGACATGCCTGCCATGATCTGATACCTTGACCACTGGGCTACCGCTGCCCCAGTCATTTGGGGAAAGCTTTTCTCAAAACACCCATGGAAACCTTGGTTGAAATACACGATGTCAAGATCTCTTTTTTGGAGAGCGGGTAAGAGTTGAGGGATAATTATCACCTACCGGTCTGAATAGACACACGAACTCGCTCTACATTTCCAGGTGTTCTAACGGTCTTCTGAGGTCATTTCCTTTCTTTGGAAACATTTCCCGTAGCTTAGAAGGCCTCATGGAGAAATATCGAAAGGACAGCACGGACGGAGACTAGTTCGAGGACAAGGGGACACAAGACAGCTCCACTGGGGGTGAAAGAGGATATCGAAGATATTTCTAGTGAACTAGACGATGGGGTTAAAGGTTGCAATTCTTGGATAAACACCCAGAGTTCTATTGCTCTCTGCAAGCTAGATACCAAATAAAACCAATTCAAGATTTATCTTTATGATTCTTTATGAAATAATTTTATCCTCTTTATATATTTATTTTATTTTTTTATGAAAATTTTCGTTTTTCTGTATAAAGCAAATAAATAAAAATAGATTTCCGTATGAAATATTTTTTAAAGGCAATCGAAAATTGTAAATAGTCTATGAGTAAATTCAATCAAACTTTTTTTCTGTTTCCTTCTCTTTTCAAATCTAACCTAACAAAAACTTAGAGGTAGATAGAATAAAAAGTTAGCTTTTTCATTGCATTCCTAACTGCTTGCACTTTTAAATCAATATATTTAAAAGCTTTTAAGGAATTTTTAAATTTCTTTCACAATCAGAACTTTTTCTTTCTTTAATCCTTTAAAACTCAATTACTTTTAACATCCTTACACCACTTCCATTATTATTGAACATCCATTGTGTACGAAAGTAAGTTAAAAGAAGTGAAAAGTTTTTGCTTCTACTCAATTTGTTTTTTAGAGAAAAATTATAAATTTTTCTTAAGGTATCCGACTACATTCGGAACCGTGATTCTGCAAAGCGCATAAATGGATAATTTTCGTGATATTTAGTGTCACTCGGATTAGAATACATGCATAAAATTGTTTTAAGAACATGTTGACAAAAAAAAAATTTTAATACATTTCGGCAAAAAGTTAACTTAGAATAATCTTTTTTCCAAATGTTCTCCTTTTCTGAAAAATGCTTCTATTATAATAATATTTTGCCTGTATATAGCTCAGACCTATCTACAGCGGCTCAGCTAGAATTTTTGAAATACATAACTTAGAAGTGGGTTTATTCATATTTTACGACAACAAAAGGAAGCAATTTTAAGAAAAAAATGCCAATAATTATTTCAATTGGTGGTAACTCTGAAAATAATGTGAATTTTTCAAAAATTCTAGTTGAGCCACTGTAAAGAGGTCTGAGCTATATACAGGCAAAATATTGTTATAATAGAAGCATTTTTCACAAAAGGAGAACATTTGGAAAACAAATTACTCTAAGTTAATTTTTTGCCAAAATATTATATTTAAATAAATTTTTTTTGTCAACATGTCCTTAAAACAATTTTATGCATATATTCTAATCTGAGTGACACTAAATATCATGAAAATTATCCATTTATGCGCTTTTTTAAAATCACGGTTCCGAACGTAGTCGGATACCTTAAAGCAACTGTTTTCAGAACGTTTTTTTTTTCAGCATTTGTTATATATAGTCACATAGAAATCTTCTATTCAAATGTGTGCTATGTGTTTTATATCTCAAATAAATCAAATCTTTTTTACCACATTATTAGTTATATAAATATCTCCCAAACGGTATTAATAATTTAATAGAGTTTCCAATGTATTAGTTTTTCTTAACAATTTCTGTTCTATTTTAGGATTATCAAGGTGCATCTCTTTTTTTATTACTGTTTTGCATAATCTCGTATATTTCTTTCTTAAATGCGTTGATTAAAATTGAAGGGAACATCTCAGATACCAAACACAAATGTGGTATATTAAATAATAAAAATTTATAGCTAATAAAGTCGTTGATCGCTATAAAAATCCAAAAAAGTATGTTTTAAGAATCAAATTCATCATTCGAAAATCTTTACAGACATTTCTTTATAAAAAAAAAGTTCCGAGCCTACATTAAAGAGATATATTCTTTTCTAAAAACACAATGACACTCGAGTAAAGCCGCTATTTTTTTTTACAGTAACCATGAATTACTTGCCTGACACGTATGAAACTATTTTTCAACACGATAGTCCTTTTTCCTAAGCTTAGAGCAGAACAATTCTCCATTCAACATTTTTCTCTTTCTGAAATCATTTCTAGAATTATTTCTCTCTCTCTCTCTCTCTCTTTCTCTTAAAGGATTAGGATAAAATTCAAATTTAAAAATTCCTGTTTCTCGAATAATTTTTTTTAGATTTCACCCAGTTTCTTATTACAAAATTTCTTCCGTGATATATTAACCCTCTATCACTTGTGAACTCGCAGTTATTTGACTGTATCGTAATCTAGATAATAACAAAAAAATAAATAAATTACACACATTTCTTAAATTTTTAAAAAAAAATTTTATTATTTATGAAGAAAAATACAAAAACAGAGAGTACTGCTTTGAGGCAGTATTGAATTAGAAGGTCAGAATCTACAGTACGACAACGCATGTTGCGAAAGATGGAAATATCTGAAGCAATTTTGAGGTAATTTGATGCAATTCTGAACAATATTTTATTATTTTTATTGATTGATTGATCTGAAATTACATTCGTCTGGCACTTTTCTGAAATACCGTTAGTCGGGTAACTAATTTCAGTTTACGACATGTAATGTCATATTGTCTGCGGTGCCAATTCGTTAGCTCTGAATAAAGTATCATGAGCTACATTGCATGATTACATTATAAAATCAGTTCTATGATTTTGGTTGGCTGGCGATCTAACGATGCGTTGCCTACAGTATAAGACAGGGATGGTGAACCAGTGGCACGCGTGCCGTTGATGGCATATGACACAATATTTTGGGCATGCCAGTGATCAAAATATTTTTCATTTTATTTCAAAATAACAAAGTTCACTTTGAAGTAATACGAACGAACGCGAGTGATCGGTCGCGGAGCGGCGAGGAGCACACTTATTTGTTGCCTTGCATTAGTTACGTCGTGTACTACAATTGCTTAGGATGCAAAGTTTGTCTAAACGTAGCAAAGTCAATTTAATTGACACAATTGTATTTTAAAGTTTACTTGTGTTATTTTTATGATTTTTAACTGTTATTTAAGATATCCGACTACCCTAAAATCATGATTTTTTCAAAAACTGACAAAAAATTTTAATGATTTTATTTTATAGATCATCTTATTAGCTTAATAAAAATACCAAGCGTTTTATTTTCCATTCACTAGAACAAAAACTACAAGTGTTTTAATAAAAGAAGATGCCATAACTTTACACAAGATGTTAAACTTTAAAATGCGTTTTACTCGAGATGTGTGTGGTTTTTTTTTTTTTTTTTTTTTTTTTTTTGGAAAACTCAAACGAGGATAGTAATTGCTCAAAATGTTTTGAAAATAAATTGCTCAAATTTTTTGTGAATGTTTTGTATAACAGTAGAAGTGTTTTGATCTTCAGATTTATCAATCACTGTTTTATTTCAAAATTTACAGTCTTTTTTGTGAATATAATCACTGTTTTTAAGTAATTTCATATTGTCACTTAGAGTGATCTAGTTTTTGTAAAAATTAAAATATCTATTATCCTGAAGGTCATTTCATGTACGGGCCCCGTTTACGTAATTATTTGTACATTTTCACCAGTTTTTTCCCCTTTTAATAATAATAATTTTTTTTTCTGTTTTCAATTTTACGATTTTTTCCTTAAAATATACTAAATTAATTCAAAACTCACAAAAAATCCCCATATCTCCATTTTTTCAAAAAAAAGTTGTCGCAAGTAGTCGGATACCTTAACATTGCTCGTTCAGCAAAAGAACAAAAAGTGCAAGAACGGAGTATCTGTGCAAGTTAAAAGGGCAAGTTAGTGTAAGTAACAGAGAATTTCATATTTGGTGAATCTGGAAATATGGCATTATTATTAAAGGCGACAAGGCGGTGTGTGTTTTATGTTCTGGAACAGTGGTATGCAGAACCTCGTCTGCAAAACAGCATTATGAAACAAACCACAAATCCTCTAGTCAAAAAAGTGAACCACAGCAAAAATAATTAATTGCTCAGAAACAGTTTGGCAGATGACTCCAATTTACCATGCATTCTACTAAAAGTCACGTTTTACATTCCTAATATAAGATATTTGACATCCAATCTGCAACAATATAAGCTACATTAATGTTAGTTAATTTGAATTACAGCATAACTAAAACATTTACAATTATACATTGCGCAAAAAGTTTATTTTCGTATTAAATAAAGAGTTTTGTGTTGTTAGAATTTAGTTTTATTATTTTAACAAACAAGAGTCAAAATTATTTGACGGCGCATGTATACCTAATTAAACACTTCTTTAGGAAAAATGGCGCGTAGATCCATAAAGGTTCGCCACCCCCTGGTCTAAGCTACGCTACAGTTGGTTATTTATTTATTTATTTTTACTGTTGTTGCGTAGTGTCTGTGCTTATAAAGCTACCATTAACTGAATGGGAGGGAAAATAAACCTTTCCTTCCACAGCCGCGGTAGCCGAGTGGTATAGGTATCGGATCGTGGTTTGCCTTATCACGAGTTCGAGCCCAGTGCCACTAAAGACCCATCGTGTAGGGCAGGGATACACGTTAAATCTGTCGAGAGCTGAAACGTCCTCCGTTGGTGTGGTAGTTAGGAGAGGGGGTGCCAGCTCACGTGTCGTCCACGTCACTTGACCATGGTTCAAAATTACGTGGTCCGTCGCCAAAAGCCCTCGTGTAGCTGAACAGTGCGACGTTAACGTTCAATTAATCAATCCGCAGAGTTTTAAACTCTAAATCAACAGTAATGAAGATTCTACCAAAAATATAAGATAAATAATGCTAATCAAATATTAATAATGTATAAATGCTAATAAAATAGCTATATTCAAATGGTAGAATAGTATTCATTATATTTTCTATATGAATACAGCCTGTAAGCAATCATTTAGACACTGGACATAGGTTTCGCAGTTGCACCTCCTTCTGCAAGTCGAAAGCAACAAAGGACAGGAATAAAAGCCTTTTGCGACTGGCCTGAACAGGGATTCCTTTCATTTCAGTCGTCAAATGCATGTAAGGCGTACACTTTGGACCCGAAGGTGGATAGTTCAAATAACACTGCCCCCAAGCGCCATGGGTCTTCCTCCCTACCGTTGCCAAAGTGGTGACTCAGGGATTGAACACTAGATGGCAGCACAGCCTAACGATACTGAATAATTATGCAATTCATTCCATAGAGAGTCTAACTGTGACATTCTCAATAAATCATGACTAGTCATTCAAAAAAGGATATGGCACACGCGTCAAAACTGGACCCGCTCTCTCAACAAGAGATTGCCCGTAACGTCAACGGAAAAAACACTCCAACGACATTCAAACCTACTGTAGATGCATAATAATTGCAGTAATTGGCTGGAAAAACAGCGTTCTCTCAGTATCGTTCAGAAAGTCAAAACATACGAAAAAATAACTTTCTTCTCTAGGAAGGAGGTATGCAGTGGCGCCTCCATCTGTAAGTCACAAAGAACAAGAAAAAAAGCCCTTAAAGATTTTCCCGAACAGGGATTCCTTTCGTCCCAGTCGTCAAAGAATGCACGGTATAGCTGCGGACCGGTAGGTTGGTGGATGAAATAAAACCTCCCCCCCTACGATGGTCAACTGCTTGTCGCCGAGGTTGCTGAACATAATTATTAATATTACTACAATTTCTTGTCATGCATTTTGCATAGAGCTTGAAATATACAATAATTGAGAAAAAAATTGAAATATACATCGGATTTAGGTCTGGAGACTTAGCTCACCATTTCATTCACTCAAAATTGTGATCTCCAAGATAGTCCTCAATAAACACAGCTCGAAGAACTTACGCATTATCATCCATCAGAATGAATTTATTATTAATAGTAGCGGCATGTGGTAGTCATATCGATCAAGGATCTCATCCCAGTATCTCACACCAGAGTTTCCCCATGGAACACGTGCAAGTCATTGTAACTATAAAGAAAGATCCCTGCACAAACTATGATTCCACCATCTCTGTAACTCAGTGTTTCTCAAACTGTGGGGCGCGCCCCCCTGGGGGTGCGATAACCTTACGAAGGGGGCGCGAGCATATCGAAATATAGAAGATTTAAAAATAATTAATTTACTGGAATGAATTAAAACACACAAAATACTTTCAGATATATTAAAAAATGCACTTTTACTCAGATATAATTTATAGGCACGCGATATTAAGTCATCAAAAATAAAAACTTCTTCAATATCTAATTAGCTATCTTTGATCCTATAACCAAATAAAAAAAACTTTTATTTGATTTGCTGTAATCCCATGATGCGAAATGTTTTTACTACGCTTTCTTTTTAAGCCTAACATATAACTCTTTCAGAGAAAAACAGATCCCTGACCCAGAATCGCAGAAATTTAGGAACATAAAAAATTCATCACTGTCATTATTTTTGAAATACTGCACATTATAGCTGTAATCTGTATGACCTTCTAAGTTATTGGTACAGTTAGTTATGACCCCTCTCGTACGTGTTTGTTTCTCAATTAGGGAAGTTCTCTGTTGCGCTTTTTTCCATGCAAAAAACGTTTTACACAATTTTTTTAGCAGTAACATACATAATATCATAATGAATACAATTTTTACCCGTAAGTGGTTGCGCGGGACACACAGATTACGAAATCGTTAATTCTGGCAAAACTGTTTATTTGCTACCAAAGAAAAATTGAAAAGTTCTTGAAAGTAGGTAAGTAAACTTTCTCTTAGTTAAATTATTCACTAGAATCACGATTTGTATCGTGTACAATAAAATAATTATTAAAAATAAAGCATTGGGGTGACTCAATAACCCCGCTTGACCGTATCGAGTGCGCGCCTGCTCCCGGGTTAAAACATCTTGAAGTCTTTTCGCTTTAAATATTAAAAATAATACAATTATTCTTTATCGGAAATTTATATTATTGTTCATTATTTAACATCAATTATAAATGCTAATTCTGTGAGGCTTAAAATTACAATTCGCTTAAAAGTAATTATAATTTGAGCAACCATTTTAAGAAGATCATTTTACATTTTTGTAAACATTGTCGAGCACTTGGCTTTGCTCTCCTTACAATTCAGCTGTTATATCAATAATGTTTTATTTTCTTACAAATGAACTCGGGCAAAGAGCGGGCACTTCAGCCGGTATACTTTTAATGTATCAGTGCTGCACAGAGTATTTTATAACTAATTAATTAATACTAAATTAAGAACAAGTTTAATAAGTATTAACGACTTCCATGGGCTTGTCTTGCAAAGCAAAGTTTTTATAAGGAATGCTTATGATTAGAAATTGACCCTCTAAATTCTTTTTCTATATTTAGCAGATAACTATATTTTGTCTTCTAATCAGCCACCGGATTTTGCAATATGTTCAATTTAAAAGTTAGAGAAAGGAAATCTAACAAAATAATTATCCTATTTTATTTATTTATTTATTTATTTTTGCTTAAAAGTAGAATACTAAATTTAAAAATTATGTTACTAATTTGTATGGTTTATAATTAAGATCGCCTATTGTAGCTTTAGCATCAAAGTGCATTATTATTGCATTCAGTACATTTTTAATGTATAAGGGGGGGCGCGATAAAAATTGTGATCGAAAAGGGGGGAGCCAGTATTGAAAGTTTGAGAAGCACTGCTGTAACTGTATCATTCAATAAAGTTGAGTGAGAGTATTTCCTGTAGTCGCTCTCTAAAGCAACACTAGCGACGGACCTCTTAACTTTGAACCATGGTCAAGTGAATAGGACGACAATTAAGCAGCCCTTTCTCCAAACTTTCCCACCACGTCAACATGAGGATTGAGTCACAACAGATTTAAGGCACATCACCCCTCTACATAGAGGGTATTCAGAGTTCAGCAATGTTTAATTAGTTATATCTGGTGCGTTGTTTCTCCTTCAAATCAGAAGACGATTTGAATTACTTTCTGGAATGAACCGGTATTAACCTATGAAAAGTGCAAAAGCCCAATGTAAGTAAAATCCATAGTATGTGAAATGGAAATCTATTATCACAGATTTATGAATCTCAATAGTAAAATAACAAATATATCAAGATTTGCAAAGCGTGATTTTAGTCGTAATCTACGTAGTTTCCTTTATATTGCTCTGAAGTAGCTGTTAATTGTCGCAAATGTTCATTATATGTTTTAATTCATAACATTAATTTATCTATTTTCTAAATTTTAATATATCTTTTACATGTAAATAATTACTTGGTTCTTAATTTCTATATCAACACTTATAATAATTTTTAGAAAAATATTATAAGTGTAATTTTTTTTTCTGTATCGGGAGAATTAGTTCTTT
This sequence comes from Trichonephila clavipes, assembly GCA_019973935.1. Taxonomy (NCBI): domain Eukaryota; kingdom Metazoa; phylum Arthropoda; class Arachnida; order Araneae; family Nephilidae; genus Trichonephila; species Trichonephila clavipes. Next base: position 8,734 of record BMAU01004647.1, read on the forward strand.
TAACATTAAATGAATTTCCTAACGTATTAAAAATTTGCTTTTTGTTGAAAATCGGGTCTTTTTCTGGGAGATTTTTAAAAACATAAAATATTTTTTATTCTCAAATAAAAGAGGCATAAGCTTATATTTAAATTTTATTAACAAAATTTATAAATATTTTCTGTTGTTAAAAACTTATTTACCGAAAAATATTGCATGTTACATTTTATTTCCAGAGTTATTAAGTCAAATTAATAATATCTAATGCATTATAATCAAACCTTATTTGAAAATATTTTTGTATAAAATCTTGTTTCTGATGTGTAATGGTAAATTTTATTCACCCAAAATACACTCTAATTTTTTTTGACGAAGAAGAAATAAAATTTAATACGAAGAGGTTACATATATTTCATAATTTCATGTATGAGTAATGAAAATTAAATAGGTTTTTCTGTAGGAAAAATATGGATAATAGCTATTATTTTTTAATTTATATATGCAAACATATAACCACATGACCTTATCAAACCATTTGATTACTGCAGAAGATTATTTGAATTTGTTTTAGAATAAGCAGACGATTTAATGATGGAAAAAAAATATTCACGAAAGTTTGGCTGCATGGTGAAATAATTTGAGCATTTGTAATTTAAAAGAGAAATTCTGAGAGTAAAAAAGTATATATAAGACTCTCTCTCTCTCGTTTAATGTTTTCTAAATTAACTTATTATTTTGTGTGAAATTTTATATCTGAAATATCTAACATTAAAATAAATGTTTTGGAAATTCAGTATTAACGTGCCTCTCACAATTTGATACGTTTCGCAACGTAAATATTAACATATATAATACTTGAGCTGATCCAAACTTTTAAAAAGAATCCTAAGATATTTTGCTAATCTTACATAATGTTTATTTTAGCTGGTTATTTATAAAAGTAAATCATACTGCAGTTATACAAAAGGCTAAATATTTAATATTTTTGATTGTTATTCAATTGAAAATTTTATTTCTCTTCACTTTGGGAAAGCATTTAATAGAGTTATTAATTTTAATCAATTGTGTGCAAGATCCTTTTGAATGTGAAGTATACATAAACGGATTCAAAATCAGGATCAAAACCGGGTTTGTGGGATGCATTTCTTATCGTTGGTCTTTTTATAAGACCTTTACTGTCAAATTAAAACCCTGCAGTACCGTTTTTAAGGTCTACAAGTGAATTCTCCGTCCTATTGGTTGTTGCCAAAAACGTTAAAATTGATTCTTACACTGATAGTTTATCTCATTAATTTCCTTCCTTATATAAGTGTCCTCTAACAATAAATTTACACATCTTAATTTAATAAAGAATAAACTCTCTATTTGCCGTGCTTTTTTTTCAATTCCTAATATTAGTTCATTTCTCTCCCTATATATATATATTTATATATATATATATCTTGTTCAAATGTTCAATCGATAATAATAAAGTACTTTCTATTCATCCATTCAAGTTCAAATACATATTTTTAAACTTGTAGGGGAAAACACTTGATGTTAATACAATTTTTAAAAAACATTAATTCATTAATTTAATTCAATTGATGAATAAATAGTAACAAACAAAAATAATAGTCCAAGACCATATATAAAAAGGAAAATCGCTCGTTGTGTTCAGTGCCGATTTAAGCTCATTTCGGGCCCTGGGTGCAGAAGATCTACAGACCCTTTGGCACTGGAGGATCGAAATTTATAACCAGAAAATCTGATTAAACCCAGCTTACCCTGGCCTTTCTGGGCGCCCGCCGCATGCGCCTAATGGATAAACCAGCACTAGTTGTGTCCCTGAAGTGCAATGGATAGCGCGCATAGAACTTCTTATTCAAAGGTAGTGGGTTCGAATCCCGACTGGGATGGCCTAATTTCTGAGAATGTGATTTCTTTTTTTACTATACTATTTTATTAGAATAATTAAATTTAATTAATGAAGAAATAGTAACAAAAACAAAAAAAATAGCCCAACACCCTATATAGAAAGGAAAATGGAAAATTGCATGGAAAATCGCTTTCAATATTGTCACTTAATATTGTAATTCTGTCATATGTATATACATATTTATATTAATTGTAACTATTTAATGAAAGTAACAAAATAAAAATTTTCTTTGTTTGACTTAAGTAGGAATTTACTTAAATTTTCTTTTTATTACTTGTTATATTATTTTCTGGGTTAAGGCTCATAATAATTTTTTTAGTGTTGGAGATTATTATACTAAAGTCGTTACTTTAATGGTGCAGAGGTGGGTGTTCTCATTCTTCCTTTTGCTTGATCAAAATCCTTCAAAATAAATTGAGAGAATTTGGAGTTCAATCTCTAATGCTGGCTTACGGGTCAAATCCTTCTTTCCGATACCCAACTTCTATATCAACCTCCATTCAAGATATGTTACACTACTCCCAACTAACTATGACCCATTTGTTCCTTCTTTGTATATCTTTTTAAATGAAAAATTACTCCAATTGTTTTTTCTGTTCTATTGGAGACAATGATCACTGGGTGTTTTCATATCCTTTGACTAAAGAATTTCATTTAATGTTCCTGTCTGAAAATGTTAAAATATTTAGTTCTACACACACACTCTATAATTTTACATTGAAACTATCTGTCACTGCTTCAACAATCCAAGACAAAATCCCTTAGATGGGATTGGATAGCTTTTAGCTGTATGGGCTTCAGTTTCTCATTAAAAAAGGAGAGTAGCTCGTCAATTAGGCCTCTCTGATTGTGTTGTGAGGAGGTGTAGGGACCAGCGGATCCGAGGAATGTCATTTACACGAAGACCAGGCTCAGAGGACGCCCTCGACAGACCAGTCGTCGAGAAGACCACCACATCGTACGAAATGCACGCGTACAGCCAACTTCTTCATCGACCGCCATCCAGGCAAAGGTAGCACCTTCATTAGGGATCCCTGTGTCTTCACGAACCATACGAAGGTGCCTGGCTGAAGGACAGTTGGGATCGCGGCCCCCATTACGTGTGCTGCCCTTGAGACACCCACCCATCGATGCCTCCGTTTGAAATGGTGCCGCGAACGAGGAAACTGGACAGCAGCGGAATGGAACCAGATCGTCTTTAGCGACGAATCCAGATTCAATCTCGGCAGTGATGACAATCGTGTTCGCGTGTGGAGACCCCGTGGTGAATGCCTCAATCCTGCCTTTGCTTTACAGCGACACACCACTCCCACAGCTGGTGTGATGGTATGGGGTGTCATTTCTTACAATACACGGTCACCCCTAGTACTGATCTGTGGCACTATGACAGCCCAGTGGTATGTCCATGACATCTTGCAACCACATGTGTTGCCACTCATGCAATGGCTACCAGGAGCCATATTTCAACAAGACAATGCTCGGCCTCATACGGCAAGAGTGTCACAAGACTGACTTCGCAATGTTACTACACTTCCTTCACCTACCCGATCTCCAGGTTTTTCTCCAATCGAGTATACCTGGAATCATTTGGGACGGCGAGTTGAGCATCCCACAAGTTTGAACGAACTAGAGGCACGGTTACAGCAAATATGGAACGAAATGTATCAAGACATCATACAGAACTTATATGCCTGAATGCCCGATCGTATCGCATCGCGCATTCGTGTTAGAGGGGGTTCAACAGGGTATTAAATCCCCGTTCTTTTGCCTTTATCTCTGAAGTAAATTATCCTTTTTCTTTGATTTTCTATTCATGTACTTATATTTAAGTAGTCTTTGCGTATGTAAAATTTCGTTTCATTTTGACTACTCCTTCTTGGTGCGCTAATTTTTTTGTCCATGAGTGTATGTACAAGAGAAAAAAGTTTTTTTAGTAAAAATAAAAAATATTTTTCAGTAAAATGAAAAGAAAATGTATTCTTTTTTAAAACTTAATTCAAGCGATTAATTCATTGTTTGCTCAAAAGTTCTTAAAATCTGTTTGCGATGCAAATATGTGCAGCAAAACTCTTCGAAACACCATTATAGGGGGAGAGATTTATGTGTTTTCTCTCGTCGAATGTGCCATAAAATATGAAACAACGTCAGTCGAAACACACAAACCTCTCTCTCTCTCTCTAAAAACTAAAATAATATTACCTCGCAAAAAGACAATTTCAGAAATGCAGGCAGATTTCTATATATATATACATGAAAAACAATTCCGCTTACAAAAAAGATTGGAGATTTTTCAGCCCCACTTTACCGTAATCTTTTCATACAAAAAAAAGTGTTGAAAATAATAAATTTTTTTTAAAATCTTTTCAATATAATGGGAATGAATTTTTAAAACAGTGAAAAACATTTGGAAAAAAGTATATAGCAGAAACTTTTCTGGTTGAAAAATAGTTCCATACCTGTAAAGCATGTAATTCATGGTTCTCGAGAAAAAAATAATGGCTTACCTTATGAGTGATGTTCTTTGAAAAGAATTTGTCATTTAATATTTTTTTGAAAGAGTGTCTGAATCGAAGTATAAAAAGACGAATTCAGAATGTAAAGTTGTTTATTTTCTCAGCTTTTTGTTAATAATTATTCAGTACCTTTAAAATTTTGTGACCGCAAAAATTGAATGGTCATGGTCCCGATTTCGTGACCGGCGTCGTTTTCATTGAATCATGGGTTCGAATCATGATGCCACTAAAAGCCCACCGTGTAGAGAGGCTGATGCACAAATAAATTTGCCGAGCCTGAAAATCCTCACTTTTTGATTTCATTTTAATTTTCTTAACTCTTTGAAGTAACACAATGGCTAGTGGCGAAGGACCTCGTATTCAGAGACAACTTAAGGTATCAACTACGTTCGGAACCGTGATTTTGAAAAAGCGTATAAATGGATAATATTTATGATATTGGATAGATCATGATTGTTGAATCAAGGCAAAGGTAGAGAGAGATTTAATATTTTTTTAATCCTTTAATAACATCACCTACTAAAGCAACTTTGAAATATCTTGAAGTCTCAACAATCCCCCTATCATTCTGTCAGCTATGACTTACGTTGAATGAGATATGAAGATTTCTCAAACTTGTCCATAATAGTCTTTAAAAACTAGAAAAATTAAGGTATCCGACTGCGTTCGGAACCGTGATTTTGCAAAAGCGTATAAATGGATAATATTTATGATATTTAGTGTCACTTTAGATTAGAAAATGTATGTATAATTGTTGTTAGAGAATAATATTACAATAAAAAATTATTTAAGTACAATATTTTGACAAAAAATGAAAATAGAATGACTCATTTTCAAAATGTTCTCCTTTTGTGAAAAATGCTTCTATTATAATATTTTGCTTGTGTAACACACGGTTTAATTCTAAGACCAAAATGTAGATGGCGGTACTTGTAACGGAAGTATTACCGAGCGAAGCACTGTATTACTGTTAGAGAGAGTTTGGAGTTGAATGAGTGACCGTTACTCGTCTCGCTGTCCAATCCTGGACTATGTAATTTATTTAATTCCCACTTATCTCCTCTAAATGTTTACCCTGTATTGTGTCTATCCATTGTAACTGTGTTATTTTATGTCATTAAAATATTTTAATTACCCCGAGATCTTGTCAATATTACTTTGGTTTACCCAGTAATGACGTAAGAGACCGTTACACTTGTATATAGCTCAGACTTCACTACAGAGGCTGAACTAGAATTTTTGAAATATATAAGTTAGAAGTGGATTTGTCCATATTTTACAATAACAGAGAGGAGCAATTTTAAGAAAAAAAAACACCGATAATTATTTCAATTGGTTATAACTCTGAAAATAAAGAGAATTTTTCAAAAATTCTATTTCAGACTCTCTGGAGATGTTTTTACTTTAAATAAGCGAAATATTTTATTATTTTACAAGCATTTTTTATAAAAGGTGAACATTTTGAAAAAAGATTATTCTTAGTTAATTTTTTACCAAAATATTGTATTTAAATAAAAAAAATTTTCTCAAAATATCCTTAAAACAATTTTATACATTTATTCTAATCTAAGTGACACTAAATATCAGGAAAATTGTCCATTTATGCGGGTTTTTTTAAATCACGATTCCGAATGTAGTCGTACACCTTAAGACTTTTTGAGGCCCTGGCCCATTATGCAAAAGTAAGCCCTACCTGAGATTAAAATTAGACAGTATGCGCCATGCATTGTCACACACACACACAAATACTCGTTCCAATGGTAATTTTATATAAATAAATGTGCCCGACTTACAATCTCAAAAACCTAGGCACAAACGGGCTCGACCAATGTCCGCATTTCGATTAAATGATTGTTTATGGATTAAATGATTGTTTAATTGTTTATGGTATTAGGCCTAGGCCTAGACATGGACAACGCAGCCTAGGCCTAGACATGGACATAATAATGCAATCTTGCCACTTTTGCCAGTTGACATGCAGTTTGAAATGCCCTGTTATTCAGAAAAAATGTACTTGTATAATATTTGACCATTAAAATTATTCGGACCATGATCTTATTTAGACAAAGTCGAAAACGAAACCATGCTTCCACTTATGGTGAGGCCCCGGGCCCAGTTGGCCCCTGCCTTAAGACGTCCGTGGTCGTAATTTTGAACTACGGTCAAGTGGACTAGGATGGCACCCAATCTGACACACTTCCCTCTCCAAGCATACACACCACGCCAACGAGAGAACCTTAAGACTTTTTATATTTAACGTGCATCATCTTCTTTACACGGTGGGTCTTCAATGGCGCTAGATTGTGGCTAGATGCAACCCAGCAACGTCGGCTACAAGCTCTCGACCATGATCGAAGTCTTCACATTCGCATGTTGGTGGTTACGTTTATTTCTGATAGACGCAATGCTAGCAGAACATTACCAAAAACATGGATTCATACTTTAATATTTTTTATGCTAGTGAGACAAATGTACTTCTCTTGTTATGAGATTATATTGCGGTTATAATAAACAGAAACGTAACTCAGTAAGAATTATATGGCTTAACCCAGCGTTTCTCAAACTGTGGGGCGCGCCCCCTAGGGGGGCGTGATAGCTCTACGAGGGGGGCGCGACCCTATTGAAAAGCTGAAAACAAAAGATTATTTTTAAAAAAAATTTTAAAAAAATTTACGCAGATATAATACACTTATAAATGTATCAGTCTGTACAATGTATTTTATAATTAATTTAACAATACTAAATGAAGAGCAAAATTTAAATTACCAGTTACCTTATGGGTGTGTATTAAAACTTATCTTGATAATTTATATGGTTTATATAATTAATCCCTTAATTGCCGATTAAAATTACGCGATTTATTCCCCAATGCCACCGTTTTCCACGTAGACGCTCGTATGTAATGTTTTTTGGGGGAGGGGAGAAAAGGATTAAATAAGTAAATCCTCTGAAATAAAAAGTACATTATTTGCAAACACTGTCAAGGCCCTTTTATTGCATTCCAAAACCTTCGGAATAATTTTATGGATAGCAGTGCACAGAAAAGACTGTACTTCGGAAAGACGTATATATATGTCCAGAAAATTAATGCTTTGGCTAAGCGAGGCGTTTATATACGCCGGTGGCACTTAAGTTAAAGTCGTATCGTACCTTTACCGTCAAATTATAGTGTTATTGAATTCAATACATTGTTATTGTATCGAGGTGGTCAATGAAAATTATGATTGAATATTGGGTCGTGAATATTGAAAGTTTGAGAAGTATTGGCTTAACCTCTCAACTGCTGATTAAAAGTTATGTGATTCGATACCACCATTTTTGACATAGGCGCGTATATGCGCTGTATTGGAGGGAACAAAAAAGGCATACAGATAAGCAAATTTTTCTCTTAAATAAGTAAATCCTTCGCAAACATTGTCAAGGTGGAATCCAGGGGGATTCTCACAGTGTTGCCCAACGAAATATTAACCCCAAGATAAGAGTTGGATCTTGTTTTCGAGTAATCCCCAAGCAATATTTTTCGGGAGTTGAAAATGTGACAGAAATTTTAGAAAACAGATAACAATTTAACATATTATGAGATACCCACACAACTGGCTTGTGCATATCTGAAGGGACGGGCACTAGATTGGTTTGATGTTTTGGGTTATAAGGTTGTAGAGGAAAATGCAACGGATTACGCGCAATTGAAACACGCTTTGACGGAGCAATTCCCCGTGGTTAGGAATAGGTAGGAGCTCGAGACGCCTTTCTATGCCTCGTACCAAAATCAAAACCAGAGACCTTCAGATTTTGTGTATGAAATATTAAATATACACAAAAATTTAAAATTAGAAATGAATAACTTCTTGATCATATTGCAAGTCGTTTAGAACCTCAACTTTTCGATTATGTGGAGATACGACACCCGCAAACTACGTCAAGTCTTCTATAGGTGATTGATAAATACGAGGAGAGGTTTCTAAATAGAATGACCAGATGTCCGAGTCATGATTTCCGAAACACAAATCGAAGCGCGAATAATCAATTCACAAACAGGAATAGACAGGAGAATTTGCGGGATACCAGAGTTGAAACCCGATACCATAACACTAGCAGACCGCAGAGGGAATCCAACAAATTTGGAGTTCGAGGTGTTGGTGATAATCATAGGTTCGATAGTCGACGCCGAAAAGGTCAATCGGATCATAGATTCAATAATCACGGCGGTCAACAGAGTGGTTCGAGGAACGGTGCTTTCCGGGGTCAGAATGGTCAAGACAGGTATTTAAACTTTTAAGCGATCGAGGCGCGAGTCTGGGGGTGATCTATCCCAAAATACAGCAAATCCTCCTGATACAGAACGACGTACTATTACTCATTAAGGATGACACCAGGGGAATCTTCCTTATATTCCTTTTCTTTTGAACGAAACGTTCATCACAGCCCTGTGGGACACGGGAGCAGAAAAATCATTTATATCCGAAGAGGTCTACCTCAGGTACTTTTCATATCGACCACGTCAAAGAACTAAAGACAGAGTAGTGACGTCCCAAGGAGCCCCTTGTTGCCACTTAGGGTGGGTTGAATTGTAGATCCGGATCCGAGATTTTCAGAAAACCTAGAAATTTCTTATTCTAGATAATATGCAGTACCAATGCATTCTCGGAATTGATTTTATGAAGGATTCAAGATTAACTTTAGATTGAAATCATTGGTAATTCCAGATGACCGAATTAAATCGTTGCCAATTGGGGAAAAACCGGTCGAGATAGATCTGTCCAATACAAAACTGGGTGAAAGAAATAAAGAAGAATTACAAGATTTATTTAATTGTTTTAAGGGTCTATTTTCAGACAAACCTGGATCAACTCATGTATTATATCATGAAATCGATACTGGTGACCAGGGGCCAGTAGGGTTGAGACCCTATCGATATGATAGAGTCAAATAGGGGATAATAGACTATCACATTCAGAAAATGTTAAAGGAGGGTAAAATTATTCAATCACCAAACGCGTCTCATGTAGTATTAACACGCAAAAATAACGGCCTTCCTCCAGATTCTCCAGAGGCGTATCGATTCACGATTGACTATCGCAAACTCAATATGATAAATAAATATCCGAGATACCCATTGTCGTTGATAAATGACCTGATCACCCTTTTACGATAATTAATTGGTCGACGGAGGAACAAGATTCCTTTAATAAAGTTAAACGAGCATTAACAGAGGCGCCAGTTTTACAATAGACGAATTTTCAGGAACAATTTAACTTATTTACGGATGCTAGTGGGGCCGGAATTCGCGCTGTGTTGAATGGAAATCAAAGACCTATTGCATTCGCGTCTCGAACCCTGAACAAGGCCGAAAGAAATTACACAGTTATGGATTTGATTTGATTTAACATTAACGTCGCACTGTTCAGCTACACGAGGGCTTTTGGCGATGGACCACGTAATTTTGAACCATGGTCAAGTGACGTGGACGACACCTGAGCTGGCACCCCCCCTCTCCTAACTACCACACCACACCAACGGGAGGACATTTCAGCTCTCGAAAGATTTAACATGCATCGCTGCCCTACACGGCGGGTCTTTAGTGGTACTGGGCTCGAACACGTGACAAGGCAAGCCACGGTCTGATACCTATACCACTCGGCTACCGCGGCCACACACACACAGTTACGGAACGCGAATGTTTAGTAGTAAATAAGCGTTGAATGGGTGTTGAATAAGTTTCAGACTTATTTTGGGGTACTATCTGTGAAGGTCATAACAGATCATGCGGCGTTAACATAACTCACGAATGGGAAGAACTTATCTAGTAGAATGATTAGATAGGCGCTTAAGCTGTCGGAGTTTAACATTGAATGGGAGCATCGGCCTGGTACCCAGAACGTTGTCGCGGACGTACTATCTAGGAATCCGGTAGACAATGTTGAAAGATCACAAATTTCGTATGCAACTCTTAAAGCCTTAGCTTTGAACTCCACGGAACAATTAATTCAAGAACAATGGGAAGATCCTGAATTAGGACATATATATCGCTATTTGGAAAATCCGGAAGATGGTTCAGTTAATGCAACTGTATGCGAGGGTTGGTCCCAGGATTTTTAAGTTAATTGATGGTTTACTCTTTTACGCGAGAGGAAGTATCGTACAACTCTTGGGGAGCTCAGACTAAACATTCCTCAATCTCTTCGCGAAGCAATAATGAACGAATTTCCCGATCAACCATTAGCCACCCATTTAAGGAAAAAAAGACATATTTAAAAGTACGTGATACGTGTTATTTTCTGTACATGAGGAAATACATATTTAAATATGTATCAACCTGTGACCGGTGTCAAAAACTTAATTATAAAAACGCGCTACCAGCTGGTCGATTAATTCCGATAGTATCTAATTACCCAATGAAATCGTGACGTTAGACTTATTAGGCCCCTACCCAGCATCCCGACCCGAAAGATATAGATTTATCTTAGTAATAACTGACCACTTCACTAAGTGGAGTGAGTTTATAATTTTAAGAAAAGCTTCGACCCATGCCATAGTACGGCCCTTTTTGAAAATTATATTTCACGATATGGAGTTCCTATTTCCTTGATTCGTGATAATGATCCCCAATTTATATCCGATGTTTTCGAACACTTAAGCCACAGGTTGGACATAAAACATATTAAAACTGCAACGTATTGGCCGCAAGCTTATCTAACGGAAAGAATATATAAAGCACACTTTAGTGCAGATGATAGCTTGTTTTGTGTAGAAGAAAATCACGATAACTGGGACCGATTTCTCCATGAGTTCTCTTTCGCGTTACGCACAGCAGTTAATGAAACTACTGGTAAAACTCCTGCTGAATTATTCTTAGGCCGAAAAACTATCACTCTCTCTCTCTTTTTTGTAAATTAGTACAGGTAACGGATGGTGCAGAATATGCGGGAGGCAATATTGAAAAATTATTTGATGAGGCAAGGCAGAATATGCAGAGACAGCATAAGACGGGGGAGAAATATTATAATCGTAAAAGGAGTTAATATCAAAGTTAACGATTTAATCTTGGTTCAAACTCATTTTATTAGTGCAGAGGGCAGGAGAGTTGTGGGAAAATTTATGCCTAAATTTGAAGGGCCCTACAGAGTGTTAGCAGTTCAAAACAACAATTTGACCATTTCGAAGAGGGGAAGAAGGGTCACAGTAAATATTGACCAAGTGCGGATTTATCATCCGAGAAATTCGGAAACAAGTAGTTATGATAGCATTAATGAGACAACATATGAGGGAAAGGAATCCAGTAATTGGTCTAATAGGTCGAACTCGGAAAAATCCAGACGTTCTAGAAAACCCTCGGGTAATGAGAATAAGAGTAGTAAATCGGATAAGGGAAATGCCGGATTGGAGGGTCTGAGAGTTAAGCGTAACAAAACACTAAAGTCGACGGGTACATCAGAGAGGTACGATGGAAAGAGTCCAAAAATATGCAGAAAAAGATCATGTAGAGGGTCTGACTATGAACAGCCAAGAAAGAGGAAAGCGCCTGTACTGCCCCAAGGTTTGAAGGGAGAGGTCCCATCGTCCCTACATTCTAGATCCCATAAATATTTGCGGAAGGTCATTAATAAACATCCTTCGCAGGAGCCTGAGATACTTTCCAGGATCCTCAAATCAAGTACAGACGAGGAGTCCAATCCAACTCATCAACAGAGCAGTCGAAAAACAAGAATGGAGGCTGACAGAACCGAAGAGACCAGGATAAGTACTCACAGAGGACACAGTGCAGCTGAGAAGAGACCGGTCCAGTCTAGAAGGAAGCCAACAGTGTGAGACCTTGCACGTATTATCTAAGGAGCCTCTTCAAAGAATCAGAAGGACTACCGGAGGAGCAGAGGAGTACGGGGATCGACAGCCTCTGCCACAGAGCAACCTCAGGCGAGGGAGCCTCAGTGTGGAAGCATTGGAAGGAGATCCGGCAGATAAGAGCACATAAAAAAATCAGGTTGTATTGTTTTTTTTTTTTTTTCGTTTTCTTGCTGAGAAGCAGTCAGATGTTTTTGCATTACCAAGTCGAAATGTTTTTAAATATATTATCTGTACAAGAGTTGACACTTAGATGTGTTCATTTTTCAAGTCACACACAGAAAAATGAAACTTTTGTATATTATTTTTTTTCCAAAATATGGAAACAATTGTTTGTGGACATTTTTTGGTAATTTGAAGGTTCTGCGGGAATATCTAGCATTGTTTGTTATATATATATATGTTGTAAATTGTATGTATGTCTGTATATCATTCAGTCTATGTATATGTATATTTTTAATTCACATCTGGAGGCTTGGGATGTGGCGTAGTTAGGCAATACTAACAATAACATTGACAAGGACAGCACACATGGAATGAGAGTTTTTTTAAAGAGCCAGATGTATTAATTGATGTTTTTTAAATGATGTGTGAAATGTGAAAATATATTTGTGCATAATGTTCATGTTTTTATTTCTTAGAAAAGATATTAAAAGAGTTCCCATTTCAGGGTAGCTGACCCTGATTATATAGAAGGCAGTGAGACTTCTGTAAAACAAAAAAGTATATTAAAAAGTTTAAGTAGTTTAAATAAAGCAAACGGCCAGGTTTTTCCACTTTGTGGTTTTTCCTCGGTCCGTAGCCGGAATTGGTTGTGCTGTAGGAAATTTTAAGTATGTAAATGTCAACGTCAAACTTTAATAATAAGCAATTTAAGGCGGAGCTTGTGTTCTTCATTCTTTTCTTTCCCTTAACGTAGGAAACATCTTAAAGTGTCAGATAGTTAGGTGTATTATAAATTCTTAATGACTAAAAGTTCAGTTTTTTTGGAATATCGCTACGTAATTTATTTCAGGCCATTTTAGATCTTCGAATAAATCCCGTTTTCTTCTTGGAGAGGATGGTGACAAATCTGTACGGCACTTTATCACTAATACTCTTAGGCGTCTTTGGGGATTGTAAATTCACGTATATTTCCAACCAGCTCTAAAAGAAGAAACAGGGATATGCAAATTAGTTAGAGTATTTAAGGAGAGTGTTGTAAGTTAACAGTAGGTTATTACGCAAGTGTTCTAAGGAAATTCAAGTTGATTGTGCAATTAGCGGCTCGCTGATCTTTAGGAAGTGAGCTACAATTGAAGAGTTTGTTACGCCTGGAAAGTGGGGTAGTAAAAGGAAGGTGAGATTTAAATCTAGATTATCGGATTATAAGAGTAAATATACATATAATAAAGTTAGTTGGAATTTAATGAATGCTAGTAATTTAAATTGCACGTATCTCTCGATCCTCTTATTCCGTTAATCCCGTTCTATATTGAGTTTAATAGTTGATTAGTATCATATTTCGTGATTTAATTTAATAGTTAGGTTCAATCACATTGATGTAGACATATTTATTAATCTTTGTGATTAGAAGGCTGATAATTGATTCAAGTGAATAAATACAATTTGTTATTGTAAAAATGTCTTCTGGTAGTTCTTTGCCTCAAACCAATCTGGGTGACCAAGGTGTAATTCAGGGGGATTCTCACACGTTAAACGCCCTCTCGCGGCTATATGTAATGCGCAATTACGATGCATTTCTAATCATTTGCATATCTCCCTGACATGTACCTTTATGCCAAGTTTCATTACGATCCCGTAATTATTTCTTGGTGCGCTAATTTTTTGTCCATGAGTGTATATTGCAACTCCGATAATTTCCACGGATTTGAAACATGTAGCAGCCCTAGTTATCCTTCTTTCCTATATTTGTAATGCTGCGGTAGCCTAGTGGTCAAGGTATTGGATCGTGGCTGGCTTGTCACGAGTACGAGCCCAGTACCACTAAAGACCCGCCGTGTAGGGGAGCAATGCACGTTAAATCTGTCGAGAGCTCAAACGTCTTCCCGTTGGTGTGGTGTAGCAGTTAGGAGAGGGGTTGCCAGCTCTGGTGTCGTCCTCATCGCTTGATCATGGTTTAAAATTACGAAGTCCGTCTCCGAAAGCCCTCGTGTATCTGAAAAGTGCGACGTTAATATTCACTCACTCACTCATTCGTATATTTATATTTTTGCAATGTGTACAAAAATTTTCGATTGAGTTTTCATGCATAAATTTTATTTCGAGCAAACGAATACTATTCAGGTCTAAGAACTTCACAGCCGTGCTTAGATACCAGGGTATACATCTTAAACTAATGAGTAAAAATTCCCACCACCAAGGAAAAATTAGTGAAGACTAATAAAACTTCGACAATACATTTGTCTTTGTAACATATTTAATTGATTCAAGTTTCAAGATTCCGGGTTAATGAAGCGCAAAAAAGGCTATTTCAAATGTGAAGTGTTGGTACATTAAAAACCGGTATAACCACCAGAATTTTAAATGCAAGCTTACAAACGTTCATACAATAAGCGTTACAAGTACTGGATATCAGTTTGTGAGAGGGAACAGTATGCCTTTTGCTCTTGGTCGGTTAATATAAGATTGTTTAATCCTTGTTGTGAAAGAAGCTGTCGTTGCCGTTCAATGATGTCCCTTTCATGCTCGATTGGAGAAAGATCTCGTGATCTAACAGACCAGAGTAACACTTTGACACTCAATAGTATAGAGCAGGGTGTTCTAAAATTGTGGTCCGTGGACCCCTGGGGATCCCCAGCGCCTTTCTAGGAGGTCCTCGGAGTCTCTCATGTAACGTTGAGATTTCCTTAATTTACAGACTCTGAAAGACCTGGTGCAGAGTTTTTCAAACTGTGGGGCACGACCCCCTGAGGGGTCATGACAACTCTACGAGGGAAGCCCGAACCTATTGAAAAGTCGAAAACAAAAGATCATTTTTAAAAAAAATATTAATTTACTAAACGTAAAAAGAACAAAATACGTTCTGATATAATAAAAAATAAAATACGCATTTACACTGATATAATACATTTATAAATGTATCAGTACTACAATAATATACAGTAAGTTAAGAACAAATTTAAAAAATAATTACCAGCGACTCCATGGGCTTGTCGTATATAAAATTATACATAAAAATTATCATTTATCTTAATGATTCGTACGCTTTATAATTAATCCCTTAACTGCTGATTAAAAGTTACCCGATTCGGTCCCCAGCGCCATTGTTTTCCACGTAGGCGTGCGTATGTGATGTATGGGGAGGAAGAAAAGGAATAAATAAGCACACACAAAAAAAATCTTCTGAAATATAAATTAACGCTTCGCAAACACCGTCAAGGTCCTTTTTAAGGCATTCTAAAGCCATCGGAATAATTTTGTGGATGGCAGTGCACAGAAAAGACCGTTCTTCGGAAAGGCGTATATATCCGTCAGCACCAATGCTTCGGCTGAGTGAGAAGGTGAAAGTCGTGTTGTACTCTTAGCGTCCACGTACATTATTACTGAACTCAATATATTGTTACTGTATGGAGGGGGCCGCGAGGAAAATTACGATTGAATATTGTGTCGCAAGAATTGAAAGTTTTAGAACCACTGGCCTGGTGAAAGAATTGAAAGATATGTCATACTGGACTACATTACTAAATAGTCTCTAATGAAAAAACTCTAATACCTCTTGTATTTTGATCAAAAATATTAAGTCGAGGAGAGATGTGTTCAAAATCTTGAGGGCCCACTACTTCACCCGGATTTATAAAGGGGGCCGCGGTGATCGAAAGTTTAATAATCTCTGATATAGAGCATGTTGGGTTACAAAAGGGTGTGAGGGCGTATGTTATCCTATTGGAGAACACCCCTTGAATGATGTTCATAAATGACCGTACAACAGTCTGCATCACCAGACTGAAGAACAAATTTGCAGTCAGGGTGGGCTAATTAACCTCGAGAGCACTCCTACAATCAAAGAAAATTTATTGTAAAAGACCATAACTGAGAAGGTGCAGGCCCAGTGTGTCTATGCCTCAAAAAAGATTATTTGCAGGCGCTTGTGACAAATCTATACGGAACTTTATCACTAACCTTCTGAGTCGTCTTTTTTAGGGAAATTTAATTCCCTACCTATTTCCAATCAGCTCCAAAAAGAGGACTGGATTCCTTGTTATGCAGATTAGATAAAGTATTTAAGTTAAACGGAATAGTAAAGTTATAGCCGTAGGAGAGAGATTGAAGCAGAAAGTTATAGTGAAGTTAGATTTATAATTGAAGATTTCTTGGTGGATAATTTAATCTCAGGAAGAGTTGAGATTCAGTGTGGTAAATATTGATTTATAATTAAAGTCTCATTAAAGCTTTATATTAGGAGTGAGATTAAAGTTAAATGTTCAATAGGAACATTATAGAATATAATTCTGGGATCTCTTATCGCGGTAATCTCTGCGTGATCGATATTCTAATTGTTAATTAATTGGATCATTAAAAATTTAAGTTAATTTAAAGGAAAGACCCTTTTTTATACCTCATATAACTATTTCTTGATTTATTTGTTATTAAAAGTCTTTGATTCTATTTGGGAAAGATTACCAAATAAAGAAAGTTATTTATAAAAATGGCTACTGGTTCTTATATGACTCCAACTTATTCTCGTTCTCAAAGTGAGGTCCAAGGGGACCTTCACACGCTTACCTGGTCTTCTTAATAAATGGGCATCACTGGCACCAAGACAGAAATGGCTTTGATCGACACTAGGCTCTACCTCTCTGAAGTCGCGGATGTCAGTGGAACATCTGCTCAAGCACCTCAGTGACCAAGGTCATGAAAACTGAGATGGGTACAGTGGTCCTAGGCTCTCATGGGCTGTGTGTGTTGCACCCCTGAGTTTTCTGAATTCCTTAAAAGTTTATGCGTTGCTGTTGTTGTGGCTAATGCCACCTGTCTGACGTAGTCAGAACGAGGCCCACGAAATTCATCGTGGCATGGGCAGGAGGTACGCCTGTCGTTGGCCTTGAGCACCATACAGGTGACAGTGCGATTTAAGCTCAGAGAAACTTCCCCGAAGGGACGATAGATGGCGACACGACCTCTATCTCCACCTCCACAATTTCTGCAAGTGAACTGAAGGGGAGGGAAATATTCTCCAGTTCCTGCGCTAGTGAATAAGCCCACAATACTACGGACCCACTGATTTAACGAGCACGTACTCCGTGTGCACTCGGAGGGTATTTGGTGACATCGAGCATCGAACCCAGGCCTTCCGGTCTGGAGTCCGATGCTCTAACCACTAGGCTACCCACGGCCCAGTTTATGCGTAAAATGACTATATTCGTCATTTCTTCAAGTTTTTCTTAAAAAAAAAAAAAGAATTGTATAACAGTCTGCGAAAGTTCATTAAGCATGGAATTCCTTAGTGTATTTTTTAATTTTCAATTGTTGCTACTACGATATTATTATGACTGTGATGTTTTGCATATGTTTAATCGATTCGTTTAAATAGCGAGCAATTGAATGGAGGGAAATAGTGCTACCGCAAGTTGATGCTCCTTGACGTCTTAATGTGCCTCGTAAGGTTCTACGAAGACAAAGAGTACTCTGAATCTGGAAGTTCAAATAATTATAATAATATAGTACAATAAAATATTCTATTTAAACGTTTTTAAAATGAGAATATTAACTGAATCATTATTACACAGCTATCTTTAAACAAGTAATAAAAAAAAAAATAAGTCAATTTCTACTTAGATCAACAAAGAATTTTTTTTATATTGACTACTCTTTCTTAAATAGTTACAATATATAAATATGTATATACCTATGACAGAATCATAACATTAAGTGGTAATTAATTTTTATTAATTATCATCAAAGTATCGTCCAAAACAATCGTGTATACAAAATTTCAGTTCAACTGAATGCCTTAAAACGTAAGAAAAAGTCTTTTAAAGTTTTGACCCTAGTCGCTAAAAATTAAACTAACGTATTTGTATCTGTAATTCTTTAAATAATTAGTTTCAGTCAACTAATTTTAATTATAATTATCGCCTTTTTACCCAAAACAATAGTGTATAGAAAATTTCAGCTCAAATGAGCGCTTTAAAATCTGAGAAGAAAAAAAAACTTTTCAAGTTTTGACATAAGTCGACAAAAATGATGCCAACGTGGCTGTATTTGTAATTCTTTGAATAATCAGTTTTAATCAATTAATTTTTATTAATTATAATTAAATTACGGAATTGTCATCTAAAATAATCATGTAAATAAAATTTCCGCTCAATTGAGCGCTTTAAAATGTATTTTATTAACGATTGAAAATTCCACCAAGATAAATAAATATAGAGAGAGTGAGCTAATAGTAGGAATTGAAAAAGCATTCCAATCATGGAGAAACAAACTATCTAGAAATACGTAAGGACAGTGTTGGAAGCCCAAATTCAAATATACTAATGGCCCCCATTTGGTAGTTTTTAATATATTAAACTAGACTCCTTGAGGTATATAATACTCCAACTACTAAAAATATTTGAAAAAGATAAAATTACAGTAAATATGGTCATTTTTATCATCTTGGCAAGTGTGCAGTTTAAAATAAAAAATTTGTGCTTTGTACACCAATCAGAGTGGACGGCCGAAAACAAACTCAATGCTAATTACAATATTAGTATTTATACCTAACAATTTTCACAACTCTTTTCAAATTTTGCCCCTAACATATATTAAATCAATAAAATTCAATGCTTTTGTTTATCTTAAAAAATTCTGGCATTTGTACCATTTATGTATGAAATAGGTGCTTCACTAAAGACAATGCCTTCTGCATAGCTGAATGAAGGAATTACTGGAAGCTGCATTAATTAAAAAGGTGTTCGCTGTCTCTTCTGTATATAACTCCATTTGATATTCCTCTACTAATTTTACTACGGTTGCCATATAAGGCTGTTTTCGGCGTTTGCTACAAGAGTGTGAGGAGCACATTTTCGGACAGAAAAAAAAATGCCTCAATTTTTATAAAAATTGTGACATTGTAGCACATGCATTTGTTTATAATAAAGCGATTTTAAAATTTCAAAACATTTCATGAGTAATTAGTTTGTTTTTTTTAAGTCCGAAGGGATAGCTCATTTAGCATTACGGTATAGAAGAAAGAATGCGAAAAAACACATTCTATAAAATAAAAAATGTGTCAACCAGGATAAAAAAATGAGTAGCATGACAAAATAAATGATTTCTTACAGGATAGTGAAGCCAGAATATAATATGTTAATGTTTGAATACTTTTACATACGAAAAAGTTCCGAATTTGGGTCCTATTCTTTAACATTAACCGAAAACAGCCGTAACATAACTAGAAACTGAAAAAAAGACCTAACATTTTATCATGAGTAAAAACGGTCCTTACATATTATCACAACCTATTGGCGACATTATATGAAACGAAGCACATGATTGCCAATTCAGCGTATACGACACATGCAAAATTGGAGTTGCAAACTCTTCTTAAACATTGGCGATTGTTGCAATAATATGTAAGTTCTGTAACGTCGCTTCTCCATACATCAACAGCGGTCGGCGTCTTTGTTGGACCCGACACCCACACGTGCATCTTGCAGCTGCAGCGCAACCCCTTTTTGACCCCCAAGGAATCGAACACCATCGACCGGAAGATGAGAGATGCTTTGAACTTACAAGGGAACGGTAGTCAACGGTTCCTCCTCTCACAAAATATTGGACTCTAACCATCTTTAATTAAGTTTAATAATTTTAATGTATCATTCAGTAAATAATATTCAATAGTTGTGACGTAAATAAATTCCATATTTAAATTAACCAAGAATACGCTACCGTTATTCTTTCAAACGTTACAGTGCCATAAAAACTTTATGAAATGGCGAAAAAATATTTCCTGAGGGTTTCTTACGCCTACAGATGGAGTTGAAAAATTTGTTCACATTGCTTTTAAAACTCAAGTCCCCAGGGTGCTCTCCCTTAAAATTGGGGTGCAACCATTCAAAATCATACTGTGCTCAAAACTAAGGCTAACGACTGGCGTAAAAATCTAGCTCTTCACCGCGATGAATTTAACGGACCATGATCTGATGTTGCAGTCGATCAGGTGTGGCATAAGTAACTACAACAAAACTCAAATAATTTATCTTGTAATTTCTAAATTTTATTTCATGTGATAATACTTAATAAACTACAGGGTTAGTAATTATTAATTTTGAAAAATAAAGCATTAGTTACTTTGTACATTTTATTTGATGCGATGTCTACAGTAGTAAACAAGGTACATTTAACAATATGGATGAATTAGTACAGCGCCTGTGGGTGTTTTGACAAAATCGATTGTTATTCATGAAACATAATATAACCTCAATGAAAAATTTACAAACCCCTTGAATTAGAAGAGGTAGTGTTCCCTAACTAAATTAACACAGTCGAAATACATGTCATTCACGCCAAACTCAGTTAGGTTCCAGGAGAAAATTTTGTTTCTATAAATACAAGCCCAGACGTGTTTATTATTTTAATACTTATTGTTAAATTTATTGTATAGGTAAAATTTATATAAATATTTCAAGTATATTTTTTCAACTATTTTCCTATGATGGTTTTGAAGTGAACATTCTGCTGGTGAAGTTGGTATTTTTTTTCAAAGCGCTTCTTAATTAAGTCGAAAACATTTCTGTGAAAAGCGAATATCGCGTGTATCTTCGTAATCTACAAAATTCTAAGATCTACTACTTTTGTAATTAACATTTCGAATAAATCTCTTTTTCCTTAACGATCTTTTATGTATATATAAAGAAGAGTCATAATAAATTCCTTCGTTTTTTAAAAGCTTTAAAACTGTGTGTGAGATCTGATTTCTACAAATAAAAGGCTTTTATGGATTAAAAATAATTGAACGCCTAACTCGATCTTCGTTTTTCTTTCAGATGCAAACAAAAAAAGTTACTTTATTTAAATGTCATCACAGGAATTTTTAAAAAAAACTGAGAGATGTCGAACAAATACGTTATGACATTATATGTAATATGATGCCAGTGCCGGTTTAAGCTCATTTCGGGGACTAAGCGCAGAATATGTACATGTCCCCTTGATTTCGGCGAATCGAAATTTATAACCATAAAATCTGTAGTTTCCAGGTTTTCCGAGTCCCGGGGCGTAAGCTGTAAGTGCCCCATGGATACATATGCACCGGATGATGCCGTCCTTTCTCATTTACTTCTATAACAATTTTTACAAAATTTACATTTTCGCCATAATTTTATGGAAGTATTTTTAATATTACTGGTAAGCAGATTTTATTTTTAATAAATCTGTAGCAGCTTTCTGTATTTTTTACTTCTTCAATGCCGGAAGAAAAGCTTTAGAGGAGCAATTTATTTAATTTACGATTTGCAAAAATAAAAAAAAGTCGAATGCAGCCAGATTTCATTAAAAAATATATGATGTAGTTTTGTTGAGGAAAAAAAGTCTGAACAATCTTTGTGAAAAATTGTCTGACTAATTGATTAATTTATTCTTATGTAAAATATAATCGTGAAATAATGAAAGAAAAAATTGCTGACCGGTAACTTGAAAAAAAAAAAACCTTTTTTAACTCTCACTGTCTGTGATATTTTGTCTTTCATGACCACATCGCCGCTAGTGTTTTCAGCCCTTTTTGCATTTAAATTTTCCATTTAAGAGAAAGTAATGTCACAAGATGGCGCTGCCGTCGCGTGGATCACAAACTTTCTTCATAAGATATCGACATTTTTCCTTTCACTAATTTTTATTGTTTGTCGAACAGACGAGTCAAAAAAAAATATTTTGAATAATAATTTCACGTATTTTCTATTATGCTCTAGATTAGTGTCAGATTGTATGTTTCTTCAAGAAAATACTTTTTTTAATGATTCTTCTATCAACAATTATATACTATGTATTTAAAATAAATAATTTTGCAAAATGTGATTTTTGTTTTCAGTTCGTATGAGCAAACGCGAACTGTCGATTTATCTAATTCTAGTAAACAAATCTCAATTAAACGAGCGAAGTTGTAGCTATTTTCTTAAATTCAAAATGTCAGATTTGCTGTTCGTTTTCTCGACTGAATCCATCTTAAATTGGTTTGTGAAAGTTTCTGGTTTATTCTGTTATTTGAAATTTTTGAAAGTAATTAGTGAATTAAATTGTACTTGGAAACTCTGTAGTAATGAGGAATTTTACAGTCCTTGTACTTTTACACTATACAAACTTTGATTAAAAGCGGACTATGTAAAATATGAGCACAGGAATAATGCTAGCTGGTTTAAAAAGTGCAGGATCTGCTCCACAGCGATCCATCCAAAACGGAATTTCAAATCTTTTTAGTGTGGGTTTGTTTGCTACAAGAAAAAAAAATCCAGCACAAATCGTTAGTCTCAAAAACAATTATATATTATTATTTCTAATTATAATTATATTTATTAATCGCAAAATAAGTATAATTATTTCAAAGTTTTAACTTACCAAACATTTTGAGCCACTTCACACACACTAATATTTTACACGATTTTTCAAATTTTACCTAAGTTTTTTTTCACGACAGGATTCAGTAAAATAATTTTATTTTCCAGTATTCATTATATGAAATAATTACAGATAATTTGCATACAAGCTTAAAATATTCATTGACCATCTTTTCGTTACTAGATGGCGCTCGAAGTCCACTATAAACATTCTCCGTATCAATATATGTTGCAGGCAAAATAACGACTTCTATAAAATCCATTTGGTGGAAAATTGATTATTAAAGACAAAAATTACATTAATTTAAATGAACTCAATTAAAAACAATAAGATCTGAATCTCATATGAAGCACCATGCAACACTAAAAATTTAAAGATTATTCATGTGCTGTTAAGCCTCTGACCGGAGCATTCGTCTCTCTCAGACGGGGATGATTTGCTTTGATGCCCGTAGATAAAGCTGTGATGTAATTTTGGGGGTGGGCTGCCATGACATCTTCAGTTCGACTCAACCAAAGCTATCTAGAAAGACCAAGTTCTGACACTCCAATGACCTGAAAGTAGTCGCGTGATCAAAGGAGGGACGAATTTAGCGGGAGAAGCGATTACATTCACACTTCCATCTTGTATGCTGAAGTAGTTTATTGATTATCCCACGTGTATTTAAATTGACTGGATTTTCTGGGAAAGAGATTATTCAGGATTTCTTTATTAACCATAAAGAAAAAGGTCCGATATTTATATTACTGTATAACTTTATTCTTGTCATTTAATTTTTTTTCTTTTGAGTCTTGAAAACATGATATAATAAACTGACGCATATAGGCCAACATCCTTGATTATTTGTAAAAAAAGATATTTTGTTTTATAAGAGAAATTAGTGTTTAAGTTTAAAATTAGTGTTTTGTTTATTCTGTCACAAATCTTAATTAACTGAAAAATATTATTAATAACTTAACCTAAAGCTGCACACATTTCATAATAATGCCTCGTTACTGTTGAGTACCAAATTGTTTCTCTAATAAATCGGGGCAGCCGTACGTTGCTGTGTTTCGTTTCCCAAAAGATGAACAGTTGCTATACAAACTTGGAAAAAGAAAATTCCTAGGGATTTTAAATTACTAACAATAGTGTAGTGTGCATTAAACATTTCCCTGAATCTTTCATTGTGAGAAAAGATAATATTACAGACAAGACTGGTACTGTTATAAAAATACTTAAAGTGTATCCAAAATTATCAGAGAATGCATATCCTTGCATTTTCCCTGGTTTTGTCCATCCTACTTGAATGAAAAAATTAAAGAACGGTCGTCCAGCCAGTATGGTGGCTATGACCCTCGGCTTGTAACCGAGTGGGTTCGGGTTCAAATCCCGAGTAAGACTTGGTTGTATCTTCTTCGAGAAAGAAGTCGGTCTTTCGCCTGAAATGGATTCCCGTCTCAAAAGGAAAAGCAGCGCACCCCTCATCTTGTTATATGCTGTGATCATCGTTTGTAATAAATCTGTATTCTTCTGTGGTTGTGTTTTATGTATCCGTTTATCTATCTCACGTCTTTCGTATGTATCCCAATAATAAACACACGACGACAAGAATTAAAGAACGCTCGGTGACAATTCAACGAAAGGAAAAATGAAACAATTAGACGAACAACTGCTTACTAATTTCATTAAGAAAGACGAAATTACCAGTTTTGAATGTTTAAAAGAAAATCTGCTAATGCGAGAAAATCACATATCTGATTTCTTATCTAAAAATAATGTTCTAAAACATGATTGTGAAAGTTGCATAACATTTCTTTTTATTAATTACGAAAATTGTCCTATTTTAAAATCCCTGAAAATAAATACATATCTCCCTATTATTATATTTAATAATAATCATTAATTAAATATACCTTCTGTTGGAACAATTCATAATAATCCTCCTAGGTTAAAACATATTTCAGCGAATTGTTAAATATTCCTAATACAGTAAATGTCTTTGAAGAAATCTGTTCCATTATATAATTATGTTCCTCATCATGTTATGGCTATTCAATCGTGGGAAAAGCATATTGAAAATTGTAATGCTGAAAATTTTCAGGCAGCAAATGTGTTTCATTGCTGTTCAATTTAATTTGCTTTCGATATTGACTTTCAACATTAATTCGCATTTGATTTTGGCTTTCATAATTAATGTCGATTGTTGATGCGTGTTTGCTTTAATGTTAATTTTGTTTCATTGTGCTGTTCAATTTCATTCGCATTTGATATTCAATTATTAATTATTGATTGTTTGATTTGAATGTTTATTTGTTTAGATGTTTGTTTTAATGTTTTCGGTTTCATCACTGTACCAGTTACTTCGCGTTTGATTTTGGCTTTCATGATTAATGTTGATTGTTGACGCGTGTTTGTTTTAATGTTATTTTTGTTTCATCGCTGTACCAGTTAATTCGCGTTTGATATTGGCTTTCAACATTAATGTTAAATGTTGATGCGTGTGTGTGTTGTAATGTTATTACTATGTTAGTATGGCAGCATAAGTGTTTACATAATCAACTATTAAAACAATTTTTTTAGGAAAACACTTATTTTGCATACTGTGGAGTGACCGGTGGAACAGGGTCCTCGCCCCTCACTCTGGAAACTGTGCTTTAAATATAATATTTAATTCACAGGCTAATGGTTCCACACACATTAACTTTTCTTTAAAAAAATAAATGGTAGTTTTAAATGTTAAAAATAATATAATATTGACACTTTTATCAATTTTATTTGTTATGTTTAACGTTTATTTTATCGATACACATATGATTTAGCATTTTTTTATTCTAAAAAATATGCACTATTTCTTAAAACTGCAATAGTCCGTTTAACACAAAGAAATTTTGAAAAAATATATCTTGCTGAAGCTTTTTCTTATAAAAGTAGAGAAAGCCCGTGCAACGCCAGGCCATACATCTAGTATATTAAAAGATAAATTAGGCTACCCAGAAATGTTTAGGGACATTGCAATATTCATCAAACATATTTTAGATTTCTGGCAAATAATGAATATTAAAAATCCAACTAAGGGTCAAAATCTTAAATTGAAAAACAGTGTTGCTTTTTCATCAATGGATGATGCTAGATTCACTTTTCTTTTTCAAAATCTGTTCGGTGGCTGGACTGCTGGAAAAATTTAAAACAAAATAAACGAGAAGATTGTTTAAGCGAGGAAACATTTTTTGCTTTGAGACATACGGTAAATAACATCCCAGAACTAATAAAGTATCTTTTGATGGAACAGAATTTCAAATATGTTTTAACTGGAAAGTTCCAAACTGATAATTTAGAATCCAGATTTATGCAACACAGACAAATACCCGGAGTAAATTATCATGTCACTGTGAAGGAAACTTTGCAAGCTGAGAAAAAAAAGTTGCGCATTAAAAGTGTGTTAACTTTGCACTCACATAAATATGGTACTATATCACTAAAAAATTTAATTTCAAATCATTCAGGTGAGATATTTCATGTTAAAGTAAATATTACAGATTTCAACGAAATATTAAACATTAAATATATAAATCAGATGATATTTCAATAGAAAAGTATCAAGCTTTAATGTATATAGCGGGATATTGTGTGCATAATATAAAATTCGAATGCTCCGAATGCGAACATACATTTGTTTTAGATAAGCAGATTAATTTCGACTCGGAAAATGTCGAAGGGACAAAATATTTGAGACTTCTGGATAGAGGAGGTTTAAAAATGCCCACAGATATTGTTATGAAAGTCATTTCAACGCAATATTTCATTTTTAATTTGTTAATATCGAAAACATTCGAATCGAAATTTCTTAAAGTTGATGGCCAATTATCTAGCTTTGCAAGCATAACAAAAGCGTATATGGAATTACATTAGTTGTGGAATGTCTTGCATTCGTTTCATTCACCTTGTGTAAATTGTAAGATACCCCTGCATTTTCATATTTTAAAAAAGTATTCGTTACATTTGGGAATATATTCTTAAATAATTATTCAAAAAAGCGCAGTAAAGAAATTTTAACCATGAAGGATAACCGAAAAATGAAGAAATTTAAGGCCAATTAAATTAATGTTTGCTTTTTATATTTTTCTGTTTTATTTATTTAAATATTCAATTATTGATTCGTATGTTATTCATTGTACATGTATATCCTTGTAATTTTTTTATACTACATACATTTTTTGAACATGTTTAATTGTTCACATAACTATTATCTGAGGAAAAATTATTTATTTATTTACGTTATTCGTTTAAATTATTTTCATAAAGATTTTATCACTCAAAGCGTGTAAAATGTTATTTTTTAATTTTCAAAACTTTTGTTTGATTTTTAGATATTTTTACCATAGAATAATATTGAATTTTAATGCATATGCATAAAAATAATGTAATTAATAATTTAAATAATATCGCCACAAATGCAAATGATTCAAAATTTGAAACTAATCAGTGCGTTGCCTCATTGATTATATATTCCATGAAAAGTTTTTTTCCCATTATTTATAGGTAAGTGTATTTACTAATGTATATATATTTTTAACGTCCTATATTTGCTGTATAATTATTATGGTGTGTAAGCTGTTCATGTCATATGCATTTTTTATGTAATAATATGCCTCAAATACTTTACTTTTTCTATTTTCTTTACAAGTAAATGTTTCTTTTTTTATTTTATTGGATTGAAATTATTTTATATTTTTGAATATTGAATGAATGAATTATTTTAATTGAATATTTTTAACGTATAATCTAGAATCTATTTTTATATATAATTACTGTGGTGTCTAAAACTGTTTGTCATTTCTATATTTGTATGTATTTTCGCATGTATTTTTTATAACTCTTTTTGTTATGATTCATTGATTCTATAAACATGAAAAATGTCATTTCACAGAAAAAAAGGAACTCCAGCAAAATCTTTCTAAATTTAAAAAAATTTGTTATTAATATGCCTCTAATGCTCTACTTTTCAAATTTTCTTTGCAAGTAAATGTTCTTTTTACTTTATCTGATCGAAATTATTTTACATTGAGTCAATTTTTTCTTAGATTTTTCTTATACTGTTAGGAGCCTTTCATGAGTGATTTTGTCCCTTTTTCCAGGAAAATATCATGCATCATTCTAGCGTATTAATACATAACTTTCATCAGAAAATATTCGAGGTGAGAATTAAAAAAATCAACATAAATGCGGAAATATTATGTCTATGTCATGAAAAGAAAGAAATGTTCAAAGCTTTATATTCCTCACAGAGCGAAAGCGCGAAGAAAAACGTTCCCTACTTTCGTGACGTCATCAAAACTGTCGCGGCCTGGTCCTTTCAAGATTGCCTTGACTCTACCCGGAGAGAGGATCCCGTGGTGGTATTTGGCAATTTTTTTCAACTCATGGTATCTACGATTTTTCTTATCTATCACTATCTATATTCATATAGTTTTTTTGTTTTTGGTATTATTATTTTTACATGAATATAATTAATTTCTATACTGTTCCTCATATAAAAACTTAAATATTAAAAATTCTACTCAATTTTATGAGCTATAAGGACATTTAAAACATTCCTTAAGGAAAGGAATTCAAAAAAAAAATGCTTACCCGTCTGTCAGACGAATGTTTCTAAGAGAGGCAAAAAAATGGATGTTTCTCCAGAGGGTTAAATGAAACATAGCAGTTTTCACCCAATGTACATACATGAGTCACTAAATATTTTGATTTTTGTTATCTGAATTCAATTTTTCTTTAATAAGTTTAATTATTTTTGTAGTAGCATTTAATACTCAATATTTTTTTCATATCATAGGACGATTTTATATATTTTCCTGGTAAGGATTTTTTTTTTCCTTTTTTATGGTAGTAGAATAAATAATGGAATCCTTTTCGAAAAAGTATTAAAATTATCACTACTACTTAAAAACCGTAATTAAAAATAAGTAGGAAATGGCTAAGAATTATAAAGCAAAACAAATTATAAATGAGGATAAAGCCATACAATAAACCTATTGGCATTTTTAATATGTAATGGTCCGAAATATTATGGCAGCAGTCAAAGATACGTAAGTGATTTGTTTTTCAATTCCTAATATTAGCTCACACTCTATATATATTTATTTATCTTGGTGGAATTTTCAGTCGTTAACAAAATGCATTTTAAAAAGTTCAGTTGAGCTGAAATTTTACGTACATTATTACTTTGGATGATAATACAGTAATTTAATTATAATTCATAAAAATTAATTGATTAAAACTAATTATTTAAAGAATTACAAATACAGCCACGTTGGCATCATTTTTGGAGATTTAGCGACCATTTTGGCGACTTGTGTCAAAACTTGAAAAAGGTTTTTTTCTCACGATTTAAAGCATTCGGGTGAATTGAAATTTTATATACACGATTGTTTAGAATGACAATATCATACTTTAATGATAATTAATAAAAATTATTTTACCACTTAAAGTTGAGATTCTGTCATATGTATATACATATTTATATAAATTGTAATTATTTATTAAAAAGTAGCTAAAATAAAAAATTTCTTTGCTGATCTAAGTAGGAATTGACTTAATTTTTTTATGCTACTTGTTTAAAGATAATTAATTTAAAGATAGCGTTAATTTAAATCCTTATCGAATAGTAACATTGCATCAGAAACTCGTTCCCGAACGTATCTGACCAATCGCGGCTTTTGTTGAAAAGGAGTCCCTCTATCTTCACAGCCAGTATATAAAGTGAGAGTTTTTTTTTTTCTGCTGTCCAATTTAATGTATGATGTTTGAAATGTTCTGCTACAATACATCAAGTAGTAAAAGGTACCAAGTCTCCTCAAGTATGCCACGATAACACAAGCATAAGATTTAATAATCAAGAAAACATCTACTCGGCCAAGGGCTTTTCATATATATATATATATATATATATATATATAAAGGAGAAAGTGAACTCATAGTAGTAATTGAATGAATAGAAATTGATTTAATTACTTTTTCTACACAATATACAAGACTAAAAAAATATAAATAATTTATTGTTCCTCGGGTGGTCTGATACCATTTGTTCCACTGATCGAGGCCGCTCCGCGGCCGTTTGTAGGGGACCACTGAATATAAGTATTATTTTTATTTTTGAAAACTACCAATGTCTTTTTTAATTCTTATATAAAGAGTGTTTTTTTTCCAGGTATAGAAGTTTAAATTAGCATTACTTTCCAGGATGGCGACCGATTTAACAGCTCTCAAGTGATTTATTCTCAGTTTGGTTTGGCAATTCATCAAAACGATCATCAAGCAAGGCGTAGATTCGTCGAATGGGCCCAAAACGAGATTGCCGTTGTTCCCGATTTTCATAAGCAAATTTTGTTTAGCGATGAAGCGCACTTCTGGTTGAATGGCTACGTCAACAAACAAAACTGCCGCATTTGGAGTGAAGCTAATCCACAAGTGTATGACGAAACACCGTTCCATCCAGAAAAACTGACTCTTTGATGCTCTTTATGGGCTGGTGGAATCATTGGTCCGTACTTCAAAAACGATGAAGGCCACAACGTTACAGTCAATGGTGATCGGTATAGAGCCATGATTACTAACTTTTTCATTCCTGAATTGAACAATCATGATGTCCAGGAGCTGTGGTTCCGACAAGACGGCGCAACATGTCACACAATTCATGCCACAATCGATTTATTGAAAGACACGTTTGGTAACCGCCTAATTTCCCGTTTTGGACCTGTGAATTGGCCTCCAAGATCTTGTGATTTAACACCGCTAGACTATTTTCTGTGGGGCTATGTAAAGTCATTGGTCTATGCGGATAAGCCACAAACGCTTGACCATTTTGAATACAACATTCGCCGTGTTATTGCCGATATGCGGCCACAAACGTTGGAAAAAGTCATCGAAAATTGGACGTCCAGATTGGACTACATCCGAGCCAGCTGTGGCAGTCATATACCTGAAATCATATTTAAAATGTAATACCACAAGATTATCTTTCGTAAAAAAAAAATTCATGTCAATCGAATAATACATCGTTGTTTTATTGCAATTTAAAGTTCTATACCTCTACAAAAAACACCCTTTATATAGCACATCTGAAATCAGAAATCTCATTAAATGAAACGCACCTGACAGATCATGATGTTAATTTATTTATACTGACTTAATATTCAATTCAATTTGCTTGAACGTTTCTCAGAAAACTGTTCAATTCTTTAATGGGCTGTAATATTCCTGGAAAACTATGTATTAAGTCATCAGTAATTGAATGTTCATTCGTCGTTCTGTGTAGAACGTTTGTTTCAAAGGATTTAAAAGCACAGAAAAAAATTATATAATTTATATTACATACGCAAAGATATAACACACAGGAATAATTGTACACTTCATATTATATACACAAATTATGGTAAATATTTAAATTTTTAAAAGCAAAGAAATCTATATATATAAGACGCATTTGTTGTCTGTTTGTCTGTTCCTTCATAACTCGAGATCCAGACACCCAAATAACGTGAAACTTGGTACACGTACACAAAAATTACACCAGAAAGGTTCTTAAATAGGTTTGGCGTTCATAATTCCTTCCAAATTTTTTAAATTTTAATTTTTAAGTGATTTTCCAGTGTTATGACGTCATATGTAGTCACGTTTCTCACTAAGTGGACAATTAATACTTTACATGCAGTTTTTCAAGATTATTACATATTTTTACTGTAGCTTTGTTTATCGGTTGGAATATTTATTCAATTTTTCTATTCTTTGATATTTAATTAGGATTATTTTTCGAATAAATAATTTTTAAGGATAATTCTTTCAACAACTAAAACTTTGTTTTGTTGTTTTGGCAACATTTAGGTATTATCGCGGGATGTTTATGTGTGTGATTTTGCTTGCAAATTACAACTTATTTATTTATTTATTTAGAATGCGAAGATTATAATTTTGACAAACTGAAACTTCTCATTGATAAGGGTTATATTTTAGTTCGGTTCAATGTAGTATAGGGGGCACTTTGGATTTGGCGAATTTCTTCGGATTTTTATCTAAATGTCATGGTGAGATATCGAATTCATTCTAAAATAAATAATACCGAAAAAAGTACCTTGGAGACCACTTTTAATAACCAAAATAAAGGACTGCGCCAAGTAGCCCCCTATACTACACTTGATCCAATAATATGGTTCTTTGCAATTTCACGTGTCTTTATTTTAACCTTTAAGGGTAAACTATTGGCTTCAGTGCATAAAACTGCCATGCAGAAAATCATACTGCCCAAGCAAAAGCAGTGTTGGTAGTAATTACATATCAAACTGGAATAGGCATCAGAGAATGAGCAAAACAGACAAATGGCTTAAATACTAGGTGGTCATAAGATAAATTATTTTTGGAACTTATGTGCTATCCTGGCAATCGCCAACATTCAAAATAACTTGCCTAATTGGCAACCCCGATTTTACATGTCATATATATATGTTGAATTTTGAGTCGTGCTTCGTTTCATATATCGCCAATAAGTTGCGGTTATTTGTAAGTACCTTATTTTTTCAAATTATGCTTTTGCATTGATTAAGTTAGTTCAGTTCTTTTATGTCGGTTAATGTTAGTATTGTACTTCATTTTTTCAATTTATTTTTATGCTCGGGGTATATATATACTTTGGATAATTTTTGTAGTACTTGCGTATTATTGCACAATCGCCAACGTTCAAGACAACTCGCCACTTTGGCAATTCCAACTTTGTGTGAGTTGAATTAGCAATCATGTGCTTCATTTTGTATAATGTCACCAATAGTTTGCAATAATACATAAGTACCTCTAATTCTGTACATTACTATAACATTAGACTGGCCGCAACATACCAATTTGGCGTGATTTCAGAATCATGCCAAAAATGAGTATGTTGAGGAAGCAGGTAGTGGTAAGATAAATTATTTTGGCACCTATGTGCTATCCTAACAATCGCCAACATTCAAAATAACTGACCAAGTTGGCAACCCTGATTTCGCACGTCATATATATGCTGAATTGCGAGTCATGTGCTTTGTTTCATATAATGTCGCCAAAAGATTGGGGTTATAAGTAAATACCTTATTTTTTCAAATTATGCTTTTGCATTGATAAAGTTAGTTCAGTTCTTTTATGTCAGTTAATGTTAGTATTGTACTTCATTTTCAATTTATTTTTATGCTCGGAATATATATATATACTTTGGATATTTTTTTAGTACTTGTGTATTTTTGCACAGTCGCCAACATTCAAAAAAACTCGCCACTTTGGCAATCCCAACTTTGTATGCGTTGAATTGGCAATCATATGCTTCATTTTGTATAATGTCACCAATAGGTTGCAATAATACGTAAGTACCTTTAATTCTGTGCATTACTATAACATTAGACTGGCCGCAACATACCAATTTGGCGTGATTTCAAAATCATGCCAAAAATGAGTAGCCAACCAATATGAAATTAATATTATGAGTATTATCTTAGCCTGTTTTATCTTTCCCTCCAGTAATCCTTAATTAATTCAACATATAATTTTTGTTTTTTTAATATTTTAGTACTTACATTTTTTTTTTTTTTTTTTTTTTTTTTGGTTATTATGTACTGCAAATTTATTTTTTTGGTTATCGACATTTTCCGTTCTTTGAACGTCGTCGGTACGAGTTTGAAAATCGCGCTTTGGCGCCATTTTGGCGCGGATCAAAAATTCGTCGCCAAGGGGGTGGGCAAAAGTAGGAATTTACCCAAATATTTTTTGCACATTGCGATGTCTTTGGCAAAATTAATCAGTGGTATTTTTCTTAAATATGTTTTTTTTTTATCTGTTTTTGACAATTTTTAAAATTTTGTTTGATGTCTGTCTGAAATGCAAATAGCAAAATAAATATTTTTACAATATATATATATTGTGTTTGTATGAAAATGTTTATACTGATTTATTCAAAATATTGAGTCGTCTTTTATTTTTGATATCTTTTAAGATTTAATTTTTATGTTATAACTAGCTATACCCAGCTAAATGTTGCTGTTGCTCAGTCAGCTTTAAAATACTGGTACACCATAAAGTTTGTCATGAAGCTTACAAAAGTAATAATACACAAGAATTCAAACAAATCTATATGCATATAAGACGCATTTGTTGTCTGTCTGAATAAACTTTCTCTTTCACACTACATCATTTGGATAAATTTTCAAAATTTGTTTGTGTGGTTAGTAATTAATTATAATGCTGTAATTTTAATTGAATAGGCAGATATTGCATTTTTAAGTATAAAAATAGTTATAACTACTGTACTGTATTTTTTTTTTTCAGTGAGTGAATATTAACGTCGCACTGTTCAGCCACATGAGGGCTTTTGGCGACGTACCACATAATTTTGAACCATGGTCAAGTGACGTGGACAACACCTGAGCTGGCACCCCCTTCTCCTAACTACCACGCCACACCAATTTAGCAGGAATATTCTACCAATACTTAGCTGGAATATTCTTTGAAATCCACTCTTCCAAGATATATGATGGCACGGGTTCTATGATGAGTATTTTAGCGGGGAAGGCAAATAGTTTTGTAGCAGATATTACATTTTCAGCTGCCAGCGTTTTCAGCAGATTGCAAAGATTATCATTTTTGTGCCCCAAAAATAGTTAATGTCAAAATTTAAGTGTCTTATGTTTATGGAGACCTTAAAAAATGATTTGACTCTTTATTTTAAGTGAATGGTGTGTATAATTAATTTTACAGTGGAATATATTTAATTAATTTATTAGCTCTAACCGATTAAATTTCCTAAGTGGAGTATTTTGTTTATGTATGTCTCTTAATTTTCAATGTAGTGACCTAAAAAAATATTGCATGAAAAAAAAATTTCTGTAGATCATAAAGCGGTAGATAAAGCATTAACGTGCATCGCACCCTACACGGCGGGTCTTACAAAGCTCTAATAAAGTTTGAGCTATGAAAGTAGCTAAACATTTGCCAACTTGACTCTATTGTCAACATTTCGCTATTTTTTCCATTGAATCGCCATTGTTATTTAGGAAACGGCGTTGCTTGCAAAGTATTACAATTTTAACATAAAATAAATTCAACAGAAACTTATATTAATGTATGACACTTATACTTTCAGTTATAAATTATTTACAATATTTTAAGCGTCAGAAAACTTTTAACCATGTGTTACTTTTGCTGAGCAGAGATCAGCTTGGGGAGGTATTTTCAAAAATCTACACTCAAGAGTTTTACGGGGAGTTATAAATATAAAAAAAAATCCTTTTTATCAGCTATTAGATCTACAGACTTAAAATTTAACAAAGGTATTTTTTTTTCTTTTTTTCCTTCAGCTGTGATATGTGAAAAGCTTTTTTTGTTTAATTTGCAATTCACTTAAAATTAACTCATTAAAAACATCTTTATCCTTCAATCTGTGTTGTTTAACTTTTCAGTTCACCCGTGCGAAGAACGGGTATACCAGCTAGTAATTATATAATTTACAAAGTATAACACACACACGCTCGCACGAACACAAACTAGATTGGTCCAATAAATCTTTGTGAGTAGAAATCCACTCATATCGCGAATTTTAGTAATGTTTTCGTCTATAATCGCTGACTTTGGTTACCAGCAGGTTACCATCTTCCCAACTTATCCTTCCCCTGAAACCTCTTATACCATTCAAACACATGCGTACTAGACAAAGTTTCATCTCTATAAGCCTTGGTTAACATTTGGAATTTTTTCGTGGCTGATTTCTTAAGTTTAAGATTTCTTAACTTGATGTTAAATAGGCCATTTTGGTGGCAGAATGCAGTTGCACATGTTCACTCAATGACGCAATACTTCCAATCGGCGGGATCGGTTAATTTGAAACTGATCTCATAGATAGAAGGGTTTGGAATAACTTCATCAAAAGAGTTGTTGCCAACTCCACACTTATTCAGCTACACACACTTGATCTCGTTTTCGTAAGCTACGCACTTGATCTACCTTTCTATCCTAATTACACTTGCGGCTTATTACTGTCAATAGGCTACCCCACTGATAGTAATAAACAATCTTGGAATCCGAACCAAAACTTTTTTAGTAGATGGACCAGGTTGGCATCGACTACCAGCTACGTCCTATTAAAACGTTTTTAATTAAATAGCTTAAAAGAATTTTTCACTTTTCTAATCTGTAACAAATTAAAACCGTTATTAAGCAATCAAAATAAACTACAACGTGTCAATACATATGTTAATTTATGCAAGTAGGTAATCATATTTTTTTATTGAAAACTAATGTTAAGAGTTATGAATGCAGTTTGAGAACTGAAAGGGGCAAAAACGAAACAAAAAACATGAATAATAGTAGAAAAGGTTAAAATAACTTATCAATTTTCACCTTTAAAATACATATATACACTCTTTTGCAACACAAGAAATGAAAAAAAATTAATTATGAAAAAGTGATTATGTTTATAGAAATTCAAAAAGGACAGACTTCCTATTCAGGTATTGAAAGAAAAAAAGGTAAAGTCGTAGCCCCAAACAATATTTGTTCCCTAAATAATAAAATCAAAAGTTGATAAAACACCCCCTGGTGGCTATGCAATTATGGTGGTGTGAGAATCGCGGACAAATCACGTCCGAGTCACCAGTTATAATGGTATGAAAATTATAGCGTATACTGTAATTGAAAACGATTTCATCAATTTCCATCTGAAATCAGCAGCATTGTCTGAATGCTTTACTATCGAGATCGAACTTCATAATACGATGGATCGTGTTATTTTGAATTTCCGATGACATCTAAACTGGTACCTTCTGCCCACACTTCTACACCACGCCAACATGAAGACATTAAGCAGAGACGAATTTAGCGTGCAACCACCTCTTTAGGCATAAACGACTTAATGACGTCGGTCACAAATTCGTGGCCATAACCATTAGGCTATTCGGGACATTAACATTTTATTGGTGGTGGAGGGGGAAGAATTTCTTTTTTTGAAATAACGTCCTTAAAATCAGTACGCTTATTTTGAAAAAAAAAAGTAATCACCCTGGGCTTGACAAAACACTTCTAATGCATTCGGGTTCTCTTTTTCCGACTCGCTATTCTGATGCTGAAGCTTCTTGCAGAAAATCCAGATAATTCCGCAACTCCTTGTCAAATTCAATTCACACCCGTCAATCACTGCCAGGGGTGGGCTACTAGCGACTCGCAAAGAATTTTTATGCTGCCCGCCAAGACAGACAGAATTTCGGCTTTGAACCAAGATGCGCTATTAATGTGATTCATCTTTTATTTTTCACTGTTAGGAACACAAAATAACTAAAAGTGTTTCAACTAAAACTAAGAGATCATCAGTAAAGTTTGGAGGACGAGGTCACAAAATGCTTTCAAGATTGTAAGAAATAGGAGACTATATTCTATTTGTGCTCTGTTATCATCACTGCTGATATTGGTACAGCTTCTGAAGTGCTACAGCTTGAACTTATTGACTTGAATCAGATCACAGTGTAAAGTGTTTAATGCTATAACATTGAGTTTTACAAATCTTTGTGTGTCAGCTGAAATATATACTTGAATGAAGAAATTTGCCGGAAAATTTTTTCTTATATTTCAGTCGACATATATTTGTGTAAGTAAAGATTTCTTACATAAAGATCAACAAAAGTAAATGCCGATGCAACTTGACTTTTCCACTTTCTCTGTGCCACTGGGCTGCTTTATCAGCCTCCATCCCCTTCCTGCGACTGAACGGTTTGCATTGTGTTGGCGACTTGGATGGTTACTTAAGGACGTGCCTTCATGATGAAATGACCACTGGAGTATGCTGGCAGAGAAAATCCTTGGCATCTTGGATGCAGCCTTCTGATTGGATGTTGGGAATGAGCTCTCGGTGTTTACTACCCGATTCAGAGTAAACGAAATCAATGGAAAATTAAAATTAAAGGTGAAAATATGGAATTAAAAGGAGGAACTTTTGAAGTTAATTAAAAAAATTTATTAATCAATTAAGATGGATCCAACTAGTAGATAGGTTTTTGTTTATCTGTTTCAGCTGCTTTAAATTTAGGTACTAACTGTAAACTTTTCTCAGCATTCTTTTTACTAAGCTATGCATTATATGAAAAGTTAAAAAACTTGAAAAAAGTTAAATATATTATCTTCCTAGTACGCGCCGAATTTTCGGGAGCTTTGAAAACTATTCTTTTGTTCATTGTTATGATGTTGGGATTCACAGTATTTTTGATGGCAAGAGTAGTGAGTGGGGGGGATTCCACTAACAACGTTACCGTTGGAAACTCCCTCTCGTATTTCGCTAGTATGAAAGTATTTTTCAAATATCTTTTCAACTGGAGAACCTTTTTTTGGCTATGGGGAATTTTGGGCCCTTCGTGCAGTAAGATGCATGCCAGTATTTCTTATAGTTAATAGAGTAATGGTTAACTTGCTTTTCTTTTATTTCGCTGTTTTCAATTGTATGATCTTTTCCACTCTTTAACTGTCTGGCTTTTCGATGGCAGTTTGCCGATATAGTGACATATAGTAGGGGCTGTAATGGGAATTTAAACAAGCAATCTTCCTTATTTAAAAAATAGTAGAAAATTATGATCGGATACACTTGTCTCATTAAACTGATTCTAAAATTAAATGTGTTTTCAAAATAGACAAAATGAAAGTAGCACAGTAAATGAACTGAATGAAATATCCATTGTTTTTATTAATTTTTTAAAATGAATGCACTCATTTTAAGAGGGTGCATTCCTCCGGTCTCCGCCTGCGAAACAAAACAATTTGGCCAACCCTGAAAATACCACATAGTTCTGAGGCGTCGACGAATGGTACAGTTGAATACCATTAAAATGTTTCATATAAACCTCTGGCCGGAACAGCAATTTTTTGCCGCTCTTGAAAATATCGATGTTTTTTTTAATTTTATCACCTTAAGGATTGTTTTAAATTTCTTATCGCTCATGGAATTGAGTAGAATTTTTAATATTTAAGTGTTTATGAGTAATAGTATAGAAAATAATTATATTCATGAAAAAAAAATAATACCAAAACTGAAAAAAAAAGGATTGACGACACTGATAGACGGTGATATATAAAAAAAAATCGCTCATACCGTGAGTTGAAAAAAAAAATCGCCAAATACCAGCACGGGATCTTCTCACCAGGTCGAGTCCAACTGCAGGTGTCATGGCAGCCCATCCCCAAAATCACACCAAAGCGTTATCTGCAGGGATCAAAGCATGTCATCCCCGTCTCAGACTGATGTTCCGGTCAAAGGGTTAAGCTGCACATTAATCGTGGTGTTGCATGGTGCTACATATCAGATTCAGATTTTATTGCTTTATAATTGAGTCCTCTTAAATTAATCTAATTTATATCTTAAAAGATCAATTTTCCACCAAATGAATTTCATAGAAGTCTATTATTGCCTGCAACATTTGGAAACGAAGAGCATTTACAGCGGACTTGGAGCGCTATCTAGTACCGAAAAGATGGTCAATGAATATTTTAAGCTGGTATGCAAATTATCTGTAATTATTTCATACAATAATTCCTGGAAAATTGGAAAAATCATGTAAATATTAATGTGTGTAAACTGGGTCAGAACGTTTCGTAAGTTAAAACTTTTAAATAATTAGACTTATTTTACGATTAATAAATCTATTTATGACTGGAAAAGATAATAATTGTTTTGAGACTAACGATTGTGCTGGATTTTTCCCTTCCTGCAAACAAAAGTACTCTAAAAAAGATTTGAAATTCAGTTTTGGATGGATCGCTGTGGAGCAGATCCTGCACTTTTTAAACCAGCTAGCATTTTTCCTGCACTCATATTTTATATAGTCCGCTTTTAATCAAAGTTTGTATAGTGTAAAAGTACGAGGACTATAAAAAATTCCTCATTACTACAGAGTTTGCAAGGACAATTTAATTCACAAACTGCTTTCAAAAATTTGAAATAACTGAATAAACCAGGAACTTTCATAAACCAATTTAAGATGCATTCATTCGAGAAAAAGAACAACAAATCTGACATTTTTAATTTAAGAAAATGGCTATAACTTCGCTAATACGGGCAATGATTTAATTGAGATCTGTTTACTAGAATTCGGAAAATCGACAGTTCGTGTTTACTCATATGAACTGACAAAAAAAGCATTTTGAAAATATTTATTTTGTAAATACTATTGTTGAGAGAAGAATCATTAAAAACAAGTATTATCTAAAAGAAACATGCATTTCGACACTAATCTAGAGCATAATAGAAAATGCATGAAAATATTACTAATGAAAAAATTTTAGCTCGGCTTTTTGATAAACGATAAAGATGCATTCATTCGAGAAAAAGAACAACAAATCTGACATTTTTAATTTAAGAAAATGGCTATAACTTCGCTAATACGGGCAATGATTTAATTGAGATTTGTTTACTAGAATTCGGAAAATCGACAGTTCGTGTTTACTCATATAAACTGACAAAAAAAGCATTTTGAAAATATTTATTTTGTAAATACTATTGTTGAGAGAAGAATCATTAAAAAAAGTATTATCTAAAAGAAACATACATTTCGACACTAATCTAGAGCATAACAGAAAATGCATGAAAATATTACTAATGAAAACATTTTAACTCGGCTTTTTTGATAAACGATAAAAATTAGTGAACAGAAAAATGTCAGTATAAAAAGCATTCTTGGTGCAATGCGCAATTCCAGAAACATAGCAACACACAAATGCGTTATCCAAACAACAGAACAATTACTTTTCCCTCCTATTTTTGGCAGAATGTTTATGATCCACGTGACGGGAGCGTCATTATATGACATTGCTTTTCTCCTAAGTGGAAAATTTTAATGTAAAAAAGGATTGAAAACACGAGGGGCGCTGTCGACAGAAAGACAAAATATCACTGACAGTGTGAGAAAAAGTTTGTTTTTGTAAATTACTGTTCAGAAATTTTTTTCTTTCATTATTTGACGATTATATTTTACATAAAATAAATTTATCAATTAACCTGACAATTTTTCTCAAAGATTGTTCAGACTTTTTTTTTCTTAAAAAAATTATCATGTTTTTTTTAATGAAATCTGGATGCATCCGACTTTATTTATTTTTACAAATTGTAAATTAAATAAACTACTCTTCTAAAACTTTTCTTTCAGTATTGAAGAAGTAAAAAATAAACAATGCTTCTACAGAAATATTAAAAATCAAGTCTGTTCACTAGTAACATTAAGAATACTTCCATAAAATTATGGCGAAAATGTAAATTTTGTAAAAATAGTTAAGGAAATAAATGAAAAAAAGACGGCATCATATATGGTGCGTTATGTATCCTTTGGGCACTTGGAGCTTACCTCCCGGGACCCGGATAACCTGGAATTGCATCATTTTCTGGCTATAAATTTCGATCCGCAGAAACCAAGGGGACCTGTAGATATTCTGCGCCTAGACCCCGAAATGAGCTTAAACCGGCACTGGCGTCATATTACATATAATGTCATAACGTATTTCTGCGACATGTCTGTCAATTTTTAAAAAAATCCTGTGAAGACATTTAAGTAAAGTAACTTTTTTTTGCATCTGAAAAAAAACGAAGATCGCATCTTTCGACTAACAGAAAAGGATTCAGTTAGGCATTCAATTATTTTTTATCCATAAAAGCCATTTATTTGTAGAAATGAGATCTCTCTCAAACACAGATAGTTTTAAGGCTTCAAAAAACGAAGGAATTTATTATGACTAGTCTTTCTATATACATAAAAGATCGTTAAGGAAAAACCGATGTATTCGAAATGTGAATTACAAAGTAGTATATCTTAGAGAATTTTGTAGAGCACGGAGATGCACACGAAATCCGCTTATCATAGCAAAGTTTTCGAGTGCATTCAGAAGTGCTTTGCCAAAAATACCAACTTTACCAGCAAAATGTTCTCTCCAAAACACATCGTAAGAAAATTCTTGGAAAAATACACTTTTAACAGTTAAAAAAATATTACCACTTCAATAAATATAACGATAAGTATTAAGTAAATAGACTCATACCTCAATTACAACATTTAATAAAGCCATAATCCAGTATTGTTAAGCCGATTGAGTTCGGTATGTATAAGAAATATATTTCGGCTATATTACTCTAATTAGGGATTACAATACCTTTTCAAGCATGGTTAGATGATGATGAAGTGGGACATCTAACGTGGTGTCCTCAGTCACATGATCTGAAAAGTGTTTAGTTTTTGTTGTGTTTTTACAGCAGTGCTCCGCAACCTTTTTATCGCTGCGGACCGGTCAACGTTTGATTACTTTAGCGCAGCCCTCTAGGGGTGGGACACGTAGATTGTTAATATTTTACATTGTTTTGATTTAAGAATTTTAATGTTGTCACATTTTTGAATATGCCTTCAGAAGAAAATATAGTTACACCAAAAATGAATAAAAGTGATTTAACGTGGAATATAGAGTGATTTCCGCGGAAAGTCGCACAAATCCGAGAGATATGCACCACTTTAAATAAAATGGCAATAGTTTATTGTTCTTTACGCGTCCTGGCACCATTCCGGATGTTGCGGATCACTGTTTTAAAGATCAAAGTTCGTATTCGGTTTTCTCCTCCGCGCACACTATCAGATCTCGAGAAGACTCTGCACGATGTATTGATGCGAATTACGATAACCTTTGTTCAAGACCTTTACTTGTCAATCTCACATCCTCGATAATGTCATCCAACTTTTTGTTCGGAGAAATATATACTGCTACAATTATAATTTTTGTCCATTATCTATTACGGATTCAGCCAAGCACAAATCCCCACTGAAGATTGTATGGTACCATAAATATCGGATTCACTGACAGAACATTCCATGGATGGAGTTATAATGTTAACGGCATTGCTAGAATTTTTGATATATTGCAACTCCTGCTCTCGTATTTGGTCGTTTATTCTTCACAATGCAGTTGAAATTTGGAAGAGATATATCACTTCCATTGCCCAGCCAAGTTTCTGATAAAACTAAAATATTTCAATTTCTTATTACTGAATCTTGTAAGTCCACAGCGTGAGCTGTAAGACTTTGGCAATTAAAAGTAAAAATCGATAAACCTTGTCTGTTCGTTATGAAATTAATCAAATCTTCATTGATAATTTGTAGTTTGCTTACTGAATGTCGTTTAAATTCCTCTTGCAAATCAATTGTTGATGACGATCGTCTTCGACAATCGTAAAATGCTTTATCATTATTTTTTGTCATAATATATAATTCTTCAATACTCGTTACACCGGATAAAGCAACGTATAATAAGGATTGAGTGACGTCGATCGTATTCTTTAACAATT
Source organism: Trichonephila clavipes (assembly GCA_019973935.1). NCBI lineage: Eukaryota > Metazoa > Arthropoda > Arachnida > Araneae > Nephilidae > Trichonephila > Trichonephila clavipes. The sequence continues at coordinate 51,863 of BMAU01004647.1, forward strand.
TATGAGTATGTGTTGCCTTGAGATTTATGAATTGTTGTAGCACATGCACACTCCAACGGAACGTGCGTACGCTTAACAAATATTGTTTTGTTATTGTTGAGTTGAATATTGTAAGATCTCAGTATGATTGGTACAGCCATTCTACTGACGGTAATCTCTGCCGCGTAACCTGCTACTTTGCGTCTTAATTTTTTCCCTATTTGAGGTAAATCTGGAAAGTCAAGCCATATTGTCTTAACTAATCCTTCATAATTTGTTTCTACCTGAACTAGCTTTCCAACTGCACCATTTGCCAATCTGTCACGTTGATATCTTGACAAGTTAATCCAACAAATTCATGCAAACTACTTAAATTGTCATCAATTAGTAAAATTTCAACTTCGTGAGGATGAACAACTGAAATAGAATCAGTAGTTGATTAAATGCGAGCTTTTTTCGGGTTCTATAATCTCGCATACGCTCAGCTGACGTTTTCTTACATGTCGCTTTGATATCTTGACAAGGTAATCCAACAAATTCTTAAAATTGATTATTATTTGACTTCTAAGTAACGTAAAAACAAAACAAAGTATGTATCGCAAAGCTAAAAGAGGAAAGGCTTGTTAAAGCTGCTGTTGAATGAGGAGAGGTGAAGGGGTACTAGCTCAGGGTAATAGACAAAAACACAAAAGAAATTTTAAAAGCCGTAATTTTTAATCTATTTTTCAATCTTTGAACAGATTACGGATAATACTATTCTACATATGAAAAAAAAGTTTCGTTCGATTATTTTTATAAATAATGAAGTTATTATATATTTAATGAAAATTTTGAGTATTTTTTGAAAAATTGAAAAAAAAAAAAAAAAAAGATTACGTCATTTTTTATGACTGATTCTAAAAGAGAAAAGCATGAACTTCTTAGAATAAAATATCAATTCATTAACTCGAAAGTAAACAAAAAGGGAAGCATTTAGAAACCATTTTTATAAAAGCGTATCAATTTTGACTCGGTTTAAAAAAATCGTAAAAAATAGAAAATATCATTATTTTGTTTAAAAAAAATATATACCATATCCTGGCAAAAGAAATGATCTTTCCGATTCTGTAATTATTTTTTGTCTGAGATAGATAGTATGAATTAGATGGCGTTTTTTAAAACGGGGGGATTCGAAACTTGATTCATTTCTACCTTACGTTCATCGCTAACCATAACTGGTAACGCGTAACGGAAATTTCTCCCTACCGTACCGAAAGAAATTCACTACAAAAATTTCGTTTTTTCCTCAGGTGTATTGTCCTATATCTGTATTCTGCTATTGGTCCCTTCTCACACTTTGTGAGGTGGACTTGGAAGTCGAAGATTGGTGCGAGAATTTCGCCGGTTTCCTACAAGCCTTGATCGAAGCAAGATCAAAAGTTGACTTGTCCGAGATCTTATGTATCGGCATTGCCCTGTTCTAAATATTCTCGGAAGCCAACTGACCGTTAGGAAATAATTAAATACATTGTATCACATATACGCTTTTCCGAAATACAATCATTTTCTTCGCGGTGCTGTCAGTAAAACTGTTCCAAAATCTTTTGAATGCAATACAATAACCTTGACAGTATTTACTTATTCCAGAGAAGGATTTGCTTATTTAGGCCAATTCAATTGGCCAATATTGATCAATTAAGATGGATCCAACTAGTAGATAGGTTTTTGTTTATCTGTTTCAGCTGCTTTAAATTTAGGTACTAACTGTAAACACACTCTTTTCAGCATTCTTTTTACTAAGCTAGACATTATATGGAAAGTTAAAAACTTGAAAAAGTTAAATATATTATCTTCCTAGTACGCGCCGAATTTTCGGGAGCTTTGAAAACTATTCTTTTGTTCATTGTTATGATGTTGGGATTCACAGTATTTTTTGATGGCAAGAGTCGTGGGGGGGGGGATTCCACTAACAACGTTACCGTAGGAAACTCCCTCTCGTATTTCGCTAGTATGAAAGTATTTTTTTCAAATATCTTTTCAACTGGAGAATTTTTTTTTTTTTTTTGGCTATGGGGAATTTTGGGCCCTTCGTGCAGTAAGATGCATGCCAGTATTTCTTATAGTTAATAGAGTAATGGTTAACTTGCTTTTCTTTTATTTCGCTGTTTTCAATTGTATGATCTTTTCCACTCTTTAACTGTCTGGCTTTTCGATGGCAGTTTGCCGATATAGTGACATATAGTAGGGGCTGTAATGGGAATTTGAACAATCAATCTTCCTTATTTAAAAAAATAGTAGAAAATTATGATCGGGTACACTTGTCTCATTAAACTGATTCTAAAATTAAATGTGTTTTCAAAATAGACAAAATGAAAGTAGCACAGTAAATGAACTGAATAAAATATCCATTGTTTTTATTAATTTTTAAAATGAATGCACTCATTTTAAGAGGGTGCATTCCTCCGGTATCCGCCCGCGAAACAAAACAAGTTGGCCAACCCTGAAAATACCACATAGTTCTGAGGCGTCGACGAATGGTACAGTTGAATACCATTAATATGTTTCATTTAAACCTCTGGCCGGAACAGCAATTTTTTTGCCGCTCTTGAAAATATCGATGTTTTTTTAATTTTATCACCTTAAGGATTGTTTTAAATTTCTTATCGCTCATGGAATTGAGTAGAATTTTTAATATTTAAGTGTTTATGAGTAACAGTATAGAAAATAATTATATTCATGAAAAAAATACCAAAACTGAAAAAAAAAAGGATTGAGGACACTGATAGACGGTGATATATAAAAAAATCGCTCATACCGTGAGTTGAAAAAAATCGCCAAATACCAGCACGGGATCTTCTCACCAGGTTGAGTCCAACTGCAGGTGTCATGGCAGCCCATCCCCAAAATCACACCAAAGCGTTATCTGCAGGGATCAAAGCATATCATCCCCGTCTCAGACTGATGCTCCGGTCAAAGGGTTAAGCTGCACATTAATCGTGGTGTTGCATGGTGCTACATATCAGATTCAGATTTTATTGCATTATAATTGAGTCCTCTTAAATTAATCTAATTTATATCTTAAAAGATCAATTTTCCACCAAATGAATTTCATAGAAGTCTATATTGCCTGCAACATTTGGAAACGAAGAGCATTTACAGCGGACTTGGAGCGCTATCTAGTACCGAAAAGATGGTCAATGAATATTTTAAGCTGGTATGCAAATTATCTGTAATTATTTCATACAATAATTCCTGGAAAATTTGAAAAATCATGTAAGTATTAATGTGTGTAAACTGGCTCAGAACGTTTCGTAAGTTAAAACTTTTAAATAATTATACTTATTTTACGATTAATAAATCTAATTATAACTAGAAAAGATAAAAATTGTTTTTGAGACTAACGATTTGTGCTGGATTTTTTTTCCTTCCTGCAAACAAAAGTACTCTAAAAAGATTTGAAATTCAGTTTTGGATGGATCGCTGTGGAGCAGATCCTGCACTTTTTAAACCAGCTAGCATTTTTCCTGCACTCATATTTTATATAGTCCGCTTTTAATCAAAGTTTGTATAGTGTAAAAGTACGAGGACTATAAAAAATTCCTCATTACTACAGAGTTTGCAAGGACAATTTAATTCACAAACTGCTTTCAAAAATTTGAAATAACTGAATAAACCAGGAACTTTCATAAACCAATTTAAGATGCATTCATTCGAGAAAAAGAACAACAAATCTGACATTTTTAATTTAAGAAAATGGCTATAACTTCGCTAATACGGGCAATGATTTAATTGAGATTTGTTTACTAAATTTTTTTTTTTTTTTCGGAAAATCGACAGTTCGTGTTTACTCATATGAACTGACAAAAAAAGCATTTTGAAAATATTTATTTTGTAAATACTATTGTTGAGAGAAGAATCATTAAAAACAAGTATTATCTAAAAGAAACATGCATTTCGACACTAATCTAGAGCATAATAGAAAATGCATGAAAATATTACTAATGAAAAAATTTTAGCTCGGCTTTTTGATAAACGATAAAGATGCATTCATTCGAGAAAAGAACAACAAATCTGACATTTTTAATTTAAGAAAATGGCTATAACTTCGCTAATACGGGCAATGATTTAATTGAGATTTGTTTACTAGAATTCGGAAAATCGACAGTTCGTGTTTACTCATATAAACTGACAAAAAAAGCATTTTGAAAATATTTATTTTGTAAATACTATTGTTGAGAGAAGAATCATTAAAAAAAAGTATTATCTAAAAGAAACATACATTTCGACACTAATCTAGAGCATAACAGAAAATGCATGAAAATATTACTAATGAAAACATTTTAACTCGGCTTTTTTGATAAACGATAAAAATTAGTGAACAGAAGAATGTCAGTATAAAAAAGCATTCTTGGTGCAATGCGCAATTCCAGAAACATAGCAACACACAAATGCGTTATCCAAACAACAGAACAATTACTTTTCCCTCTTATTTTTGGCAGAATGTTTATGATCCACGTGACGGGAGCGTCATTATATGACATTGCTTTCTCCTAAGTGGAAAATTTTAATGTAAAAAGGACTGAAAACACGAGGGGCGCTGTCGACAGAAAGACAAAATATCACTGACAGTGTGAGAAAAAAGTTTGTTTTTTGTAAATTACTGTTCAGAAATTTTTTCTTTCATTATTTGACGATTATATTTTACATAAAATAAATTTATCAATTAACCTGACAATTTTTCTCAAAGATTGTTCAGACTTTTTTTTTCTTAAAAAAATTATCATGTTTTTTTTAATGAAATCTGGATGCATCCGACTTTATTTATTTTTACAAATCGTAAATTAAATAAACTACTCTTCTAAAACACTTCTTTCAGCACTGAAGAAGTAAAAAATAAACAATGCTTCTACAGAAATATTAAAAATCAAGTCTGTTCACTAGTAACATTAAGAATACTTCCATAAAATTATGGCGAAAATGTAAATTTTGTAAAAATAGTTAAGGAAATAAATGAAAAAAGACGGCATCATATATGGTGCGTATGTATCCTTTGGGCACTTGGAGCTTACCTCCCGGGACCCGGATAACCTGGAATTGCATCATTTTCTGGCTATAAATTTCGATCCGCAGAAACCAAGGGGACCTGTAGATATTCTGCGCCTAGACCCCGAAATGAGCTTAAACCGGCACTGGCGTCATATTACATATAATGTCATAACGTATTTCTGCGACATGTCTGTCAATTTTTAAAAAAAAAATCCTGTGAAGACATTTAAGTAAAGTAACTTTTTTTTGCATCTGAAAAAAAACGAAGATCGCATCTTTCGACTAACAGAAAAGGATTCAGTTAGGCATTCAATTATTTTTTATCCATAAAAGCCATTTATTTGTAGAAATCAGATCTCTCTCACACGCACAGAGTTTTAAAGCTTTAAAAAACGAAGGAATTTATTATGACTAGTCTTTCTATATACATAAAAGATCGTTAAGGAAAAACAGATGTATTCGAAATGTGAATTATAAAGGGAGTATACCTTAGAATTTTGTAGAGCACGGAGATGCACACGATATTCGCTTTTCATATCAATGTTTTCGATTGCATTCAGAAGTGCTTTGCCAAAAATACCAACTTTACCAGCAAAATGTTCTCTCCAAAACACATCGTAAGAAAATTCTTGAAAAATACACTTTTAACAGTTAAAAAAATATTACCACTTCAATAAATATAACGATAAGTATTAAGTAAATAGACTCAAACTCCAACTCCAACATTTAATAAAGCCATAATCCAGTATTGTTAAGCCGATTGAGTTCGGTGTAAATAAGAAATATATTTTGGCTAAATTACTCTAATTAGGGATTACAATGCCTTTTCAAGCAAGGTTAGATGATGATGAAGTGGGACATCTAACGTGGTGTCCTCAGTCACATGATCTGAACAGTGTTTAGTGTTTGTCGTGTTTTTTACAGCAGTGCTCCGCAACCTTTTTATCGCTGCGGACCGGTCAACGTTTGATTACTTTAGCGCAGGCCTCTGGGGGTGGGACACGTAGATTGTTAATATTTTAGATTGTTTTCATTTAAGAATTTTAATGTTGTCACATTTGAATATGCCTTCAGAATAAAATATAGTTACACCAAAAATGAATAAAAGTGATTTAACGTGAAATATAGAGTGATTTCCGCGGAAAGTCTCACAAATCCGAGAGAAATGCACCACTTTAAATAAAAATGGCAATAGTTTATTGTTCTTTACGCGTCCTGGCACCATTCCGGATGTTGCGGATCACTGTTTTAAAGATCAAAGTTCGTATTCGGTTTTCTCCTCCGCGCACACTATCAGATCTCGAGAAGACTCTGCACGATGTATTGATGCGAATTACGATAACCTTTGTTCAAGACCTTTACTTGTCAATCTCACATCCTCGATAATGTCATCCAACTTTTTGTTCGGAGAAATATATACTGCTACAATTATAATTTTTGTCCATTATCTATTACGCATTCAGCCAAGCACAAATCGCCCACTGAAGATTGTATGGTACCATAAATATCGGATTTACTGACAGAACATTCCATGGATGGAGTTATAATGTTAACGGCATTGCTAGAATTTTGATATATTGCAACTCCTGTTCTCGTATTTGGTCGTTTATTCTTCACAATGCAGTTGAAATTTGGAATAGATATATCACTTCCATTGCCCAGCCAAGTTTCTGATAAAACTAAAATATTTCAATTTCTTATTACTGAATCTTGTAAGTCCACAGCGTGAGCTGTAAGACTTTGGCAATTAAAAGTAAAAATCGATAAACCTTGTCTGTTTGTTATGAAATTAATCAAATCTTCATTGATAATTTGTAGTTTGCTTACTGAATGTCGTTTAAATTCCTCTTGCAAATCAATTGTTGATGACGATCGTCTTCGACAATGGTAAAATGCTTTACCATTATTTTTTGTCATAATATATAATTCTTCAATACTCGTTACACCGGATAAAGCAACGTATAATAAGGATTGAGAGTGACGTCGATCGTATTCTTTAACAATTTATGAGTATGTGTTGCCTTGAGATTTATGAATTGTTGTAGCACATGCACACTCCAACGGAACGTGCGTACGCTTAACAAATATTGTTTTGTTATTGTTGAGTTGAATATTGTAAGATCTCAGTATGATTGGTACAGCCATTCTACTGACGGTAATCTCTGCCGCGTAACCTGCTACTTTGCGTCTTAATTTTTTCCCTATTTGAGGTAAATCTGGAAAGTCAAGCCATATTGTCTTAACTAATCCTTCATAATTTGTTTCTACCTGAACTAGCTTTCCAACTGCACCATTTGCCAATCTGTCACGTTGATATCTTGACAAGTTAATCCAACAAATTCATGCAAACTACTTAAATTGTCATCAATTAGTAAAATTTCAACTTCGTGAGGATGAACAACTGAAATAGAATCAGTAGTTGATTAAATGCGAGCTTTTTTCGGGTTCTATAATCTCGCATACGCTCAGCTGACGTTTTCTTACATGTCGCTTTGATATCTTGACAAGGTAATCCAACAAATTCTTAAAATTGATTATTATTTGACTTCTAAGTAACGTAAAAACAAAACAAAGTATGTATCGCAAAGCTAAAAGAGGAAAGGCTTGTTAAAGCTGCTGTTGAATGAGGAGAGGGGAAGGGGTACTAGCTCAGGGTTAATAGACGAAAAACACAAAAGAAATTTTAAAAGCCGTAATTTTTAATCTATTTTTCAATCTTTGAACAGATTACGGATAATACTATTCTACATATGAAAAAAAAGTTTCGTTCGATTATTTTTATAAATAATGAAGTTATTATATATTTAATGAAAATTTTGAGTATTTTTGGAAAAAATGGGGAAAAAAAGATTCCGTCATTTTTTTATGACTGATTCTAAAAGAGAAAAGCATGAACTTCTTAGAATAAAATATCAATTCATTAACTCGAAAGTAAACAAAAAGGGAAGCATTTAGAAACCATTTTTATAAAAGCGTATCAATTTTGACTCGGTTTAAAAAAATCGTAAAAAATAGAAAATATCATTATTTTGTTAAAAAAATATATACCATATCCTGGCAAAAGAAATGATCTTTCCGATTCTGTAATTATTTTTTGTCTGAGATAGATAGTATGAATTAGATGGCGTTTTTTAAAACGGGGGATTCGAAACTTGATTCATTTCTACCTTACGTTCATCGCTAACCATAACTGGTAACGCGCAACGGAAATTTCTCCCTACCGTACCGTAAGAAATTAACAACAAAAATTTCGTTTTTTCCTCAGGTGTATTGTCCTATATCTGTATTCTGCTATTGGTCCCTTCTCACACTTTGTGAGGTGGACTTGCAAGTCGAAGATTGGTGCGAGAATTTCGCCGGTTTCCTACAAGCCTTGATAGAAGCAAAATCAAAGTTGACTTGTCCGAGATCTTATGTATCGGCATTGCGCTGTTCTAAATATTCTCCCATCAGAAACCAACTGACACAGTTAGGAAATAATTAAATACATTGTATCACATATACGCTTTTCCGAAATACAATCATTTTCTTCGCGGTGCTGTCAGTAAAACTGTTCCAAAATCTTTTGAATGCAATACAATAACCTTGACAGTATTTACTTATTCCAGAGAAGGATTTGCTTATTTAGGCCAATTCAATTGGCCAATATTGATCAATTAAGATGGACCCAACTAGTAGATAGGTTTTTGTTTATCTGTTTCAGCTGCTTTAAATTTAGGTACTAACTGTAAACACACTCTTTTCAGCATTCTTTTTTACTAAGCTAGACATTATATGGAAAGTTAAAAACTTGAAAAAGTTAAATATATTATCTTCCTAGTACGCGCCGAATTTTCGGGAGCTTTGAAAACTATTCTTTTGTTCATTGTTATGATGTTGGGATTCACAGTATTTTTTGATGGCAAGAGTCGTGGGGGGGGGGGATTCCACTAACAACGTTACCGTTGGAAACTCCCTCTCGTATTTCGCTATTATGAAAGTATTATTTGCAAATATCTTGTCAACTGGAGAACCTTTTTTTGGCTATGGGGAATTTTGGGCCCTTCGTGCAGTAAGATGCATGCCAGTATTTCTTATAGTTAATAGAGTAATGGTTAACTTGCTTTTCTTTTATTTCGCTGTTTTCAATTGTATGATCTTTTCCACTCTTTAACTGTCTGGCTTTTCGATGGCAGTTTGCCGATATAGTGACATATAGTAGGGGCTGTAATGGGAATTTGAACAATCAATCTTCCTTATTTAAAAAATAGTAGAAAATTATGATCGGATACACTTGTCTCATTAAACTGATTCTAAAATTAAATGTGTTTTCAAAATAGACAAAATGAAAGTAGCACAGTAAATGAACTGAATGAAATATCCATTGTTTTTATTAATTTTTAAAATGAATGCACTCATTTTAAGAGGGTGCATTCCTCCGGTATCCGCCCGCGAAACAAAACAAGTTGGCCAACCCTGAAAATACCACATAGTTCTGAGGCGTCGACGAATGGTACAGTTGAATACCATTAAAATGTTTCATATAAACCTCTGGCCGGAACAGCAATTTTTTGCCGCTCTTGAAAATATCGATGTTTTTTAATTTTATCACCTTAAGGATTGTTTTAAATTTCTTATCGCTCATGGAATTGAATAGAATTTTAATATTTAAGTCTTTATGAGGAACAGTATAGAAAATAATTATATTCATGAAAAAAAAATAATACCAAAACTGAAAAAAAAAGGATTGACGACACTGATAGACGGTGATATATAAAAAAAATCGCTCATACCGTGAGTTGGAAAAAATCGCCAAATACCAGCACGGGATCTTCTCACCAGGTTGAGTCCAACTGCAGGTGTCATGGCAGCCCATCCCCAAAATCACACCAAAGCGTTATCTGCAGGGATCAAAGCATGTCATCCCCGTCTCAGACTGATGTTCCGGTCAAAGGGTTAAGCTGCACATTAATCGTGGTGTTGCATGGTGCTACATATCAGATTCAGATTTTATTGCTTTATAATTGAGTCCTCTTAAATTAATCTAATTTCTATCTTAAAAGATCAATTTTCCACCAAATGAATTTCATAGAAGTCTATATTGCCTGCAACATTTGGAAACGAAGAGCATTTACAGCGGACTTGGAGCGCTATCTAGTACCGAAAAGATGGTCAATGAATATTTTAAGCTGGTATGCAAATTATCTGTAATTATTTCATACAATAATTCCTGGAAAATTGGAAAAATCATGTAAATATTAATGTGTGTAAACTGGCTCAGAACGTTTCGTAAGTTAAAACTTTTAAATAATTATACTTATTTTACGATTAATAAATCTAATTATAACTAGAAAAGATAAAAATTGTTTTTGAGACTAACGATTTGTGCTGGATTTTTTTTCCTTCCTGCAAACAAAAGTACTCTAAAAAAGATTTGAAATTCAGTTTTGGATGGATCGCTGTGGAGCAGATCCTGCACTTTTTAAAACCAGCTAGCATTTTTTCTGCACTCATATTTTATATAGTCCGCTTTTAATCAAAGTTTGTATAGTGTAAAGTACGAGAACTATAAAAATTCCTCATTACTACAGAGTTTGCAAGGACAATTTAATTCACAAACTGCTTTCAAAAATTTGAAATAACTGAATAAACCAGGAACTTTCATAAACCAATTTAAGATGCTTTCATTCGAGAAAAGAACAACAAATCTGACATTTTTAATTTAAGAAAATGGCTATAACTTCGCTAATACGGGCAATGATTTAATTGAGATTTGTTTACTAAAAATTTTTTCGGAAAGTCGACAGCTCGTGTTTACTTATATGAACTGACAAAAAGCATTTTGAAAATATTTATTTTGTAAATACTATTGTTGAGAGAAGAATCATTTAAAAAAAAAAAAGTATTATCTAAAAGAAACATACATTTCGACACTAATCTAGAGCATAATAGAAAATGCATGAAAATATTACTAATGAAAAAATTTTAGCTCGGCTTTTTGATAAACGATAAAGATGCATTCATTCGAGAAAAAGAACAACAAATCTGACATTTTTAAATTAAGAAAATGGCTATAACTTCGCTAATACGGGCAATGATTTAATTGAGATTTGTTTACTAGAATTTTTTTTCGAAAATCGACAGTTCGTGTTTACTCATATAAACTGACAAAAGTGTTTTGAAAATATTTATTTCGGAAATACTATTGTTGAGAGAAGAATCATTAAAAAGTATTATCTAAAAGAAACATACATTTCGACACTAATCTAGAGCATAACAGAAAATGCATGAAAATATTACTAATGAAAACATTTTAACTCGGCTTTTTTTTGATAAACGATAAAAATTAGTGAACAGAAAAATGTCAGTATAAAAGCATTCTTGGTGCAATGCGCAATTCCAGAAACATAGCAACACACAAATGCGTTATCCAAACAACAGAACAATTACTTTTCCCTCCTATTTTTGGCAGAATGTTTATGATCCACGTGACGGGAGCGTCATTATATGACATTGCTTTCTCCTAAGTGGAAAATTTTAATGTAAAAAAGGATTGAAAACACGAGGGGCGCTGTCGACAAAAAGACAAAATATCACTGACAGTGTGAGAAAAAAGTTTGTTTTTTGTAAATTACTGTTCAGAAATTTTTTCTTTCATTATTTGACGATTATATTTTACATAAAATAAATTTATCAGTTAATCTGACAATTTTTCTCAAAGATTGTTCAGACTTTTTTTTCTCAAAAAAAATTATCATGTTTTTTTAATGAAATCTGATGCATCCGACTTTATTTATTTTTACAAATCGTAAATTAAATAAACTACTCTTCTAAAACACTTCTTTCAGCACTGAAGAAGTAAAAATAAACAATGCTTCTACAGAAATATTAAAAATCAAGTCTGTTCACTAGTAACATTAAGAATACTTCCATAAAATTATGGCGAAAATGTAAATTTTGTAAAAATAGTTAAGGAAATAAATGAAAAAAGACGGCATCATATATGGTGCGTTATGTATCCTTTGGGCACTTGGAGCTTACCTCCCGGGACCCGGATAACCTGGAATTGCATCATTTTCTGGCTATAAATTTCTATCCGCAGAAAGCAAGGGGACCTGTAGATATTCTGCGCCTAGACCACGAAATGAGCTTAAACCGGCACTGGCATCATATTACATATAATGTCATAACGTATTTCTGCGACATCTCTGTCAATTTTTTAAAAATTCCTGTGAAGACATTTAAGTAAAGTAACTTTTTTTGCATCTGAAAAGAAACGAAGATCGTATCTTTCGACTAACAGAAAAATGATTGAGTTAGGCATTCAATTATTTTTTATCCATAAAAGCCATTTATTTGTAGAAATGAGATCTCTCTCAAACACAGAGAGTTTTAAGGCTTCAAAAACGAAGGAATTTATTATGACTAGTCTTTCTATATACATAAAAGATCGTTAAGGAAAAACCGATGTATTCGAAATGTGAATTACAAAGTAGTATATCTTAGAGAATTTTGTAGAGCACGGAGATGCACACGAAATCCGCTTATCATAGCAAAGTTTTCGAGTGCATTCAGAAGTGCTTTGCCAAAATACCAACTTTACCAGCAAAATGTTCTCTCCAAAACACATCGTAAGAAAATTCTTGGAAAATACACTTTTCACAGTTAAAAATATTACCACTTCAATAAATATAACGATAAGTATTAAGAAAATAGACTCAAACTCCAACTCCAACATTTAATAAAGCCATAATCCAGTATTGTTAAGCCGATTGAGTTCGGTATGTATAAGAAATATATTTCGGCTATATTACTCTAATTAGGGATTACAATACCTTTTCAAGCATGGTTAGATGATGATGAAGTGGGACATCTAACGTGGTGTCCTCAGTCACATGATCTGAACAGTGTTTAGTGTTTGTCGTGTTTTTACAGCAGTGCTCCGCAACCTTTTTATCGCTGCGGACCGGTCAACGTTTGATTACTTTAGCGCAGGCCTCTGGGGGTGGGACACGTAGATTGTTAATATTTTACATTGTTTTGATTTAAGAATTTTAATGTTGTCACATTTTTGAATATGCCTTCAGAATAAAATATAGTTACACCAAAAATGAATAAAAGTGATTTAACGTGAAATATAGAGTGATTTCCGCGGAAAGTCTCACAAATCCGAGAGAAATGCACCACTTTAAATAAAATGGCAATAGTTTATTGTTCTTTACGCGTCCTGGCACCATTCCGGATGTTGCGGATCACTGTTTTAAAGAACAAAGTTCGTATTCGGTTTTCTCCTCCACGCACACTATCAGATCTCGAGAAGACTCTGCACGAGGAATTGATGCGAATTACGATAACCTTTGTTCAAGACCTTTACTTGTCAATCTCACATCCTCGATAATGTCATCCAACTTTTTGTTCGAGAAATATATACTGCTACAATTATAATTTTTGTCCATTATCTATTACGGATTCAGCCAAGCACAAATCCCCCACTGAAGATTGTATGGTACCATAAATATCGGATTCACTGACAGAACATTCCATGGATGGAGTTATAATGTTAACGGCATTGCTAGAATTTTGATATATTGCAACTCCTGCTCGTATTTGGTCGTTTATTCTTCACAATGCAGTTGAAATTTGGAAGAGATATATCACTTCCATTGCCCAGCCAAGTTTCTGATAAAACTAAAAATATTTCAATTTCTTATTACTGAATCTTGTAAGTCCACAGCGTGAGCTGTAAGACTTGGCAATTAAAAGTAAAAATCCATAAACCTTGTCTGTTCGTTATGAAATTAATCAAATCTTCATTGATAATTTGTAGTTTGTTTACTGAATGTCGTTTAAATTCCTCTTGCAAATCAATTGTTGATGACGATCGTCTTCGACAATCGTAAAATGCTTTATCATTATTTTTTGTCATAATATATAATTCTTCAATACTCGTTACACCGGATAAAGCAACGTATAATAAGGATTGAGAGTGACGTCGATCGTATTCTTTAACAATTTATGAGTATGTGTTGCCTTGAGATTTATGAATTGTTGTAGCACATGCACACTCCAACGGAACGTGCGTACGCTTAACAAATATTGTTTTGTTATTGTTGAGTTGAATATTGTAAGATCTCAGTATGATTGGTACAGCCATTCTACTGACGGTAATCTCTGCCGCGTAACCTGCTACTTTGCGTCTTAATTTTTTCCCTATTTGAGGTAAATCTGGAAAGTCAAGCCATATTGTCTTAACTAATCCTTCATAATTTGTTTCTACCTGAACTAGCTTTCCAACTGCACCATTTGCCAATCTGTCACGTTGATATCTTGACAAGTTAATCCAACAAATTCATGCAAACTACTTAAATTGTCATCAATTAGTAAAATTTCAACTTCGTGAGGATGAACAACTGAAGGAGAATCAGTAGTTGATTGAATGCGAGTTTTTCGGGTTCTATAATCTCGCATACGCTCAGCTGAAGTTTTCTTACATGTCGCTTTGATATCTTGACAAGGTAATCCAACAAATTCTTAAAATTGATTATTATTTGACTTCTAAGTAACGTAAAAACAAAACAAAGTATGTATCGCAAAGCTAAAAGAGGAAAGGTTTGTTAAAGCTGCTGTTGAATGAGGAGAGGTGAAGGGGTACTAGCTCAGGGGTAATAGACAAAAAAACACAAAAGAAATTTTAAAAGCCGTAATTTTTAATCTATTTTTTCAATCTTTGAACAGATTACGGATAATACTATTCTACATATGAAAAAAAGTTTCGTTCGATTATTTTTATAAATAATGAAGTTATTATATATTTAATGAAAATTTTGAGTATTTTTGAAAAATTGAAAAAAAAAAAAAAAAAAGATTACGTCATTTTTTATGACTGATTCTAAAAGAGAAAAGCATGAACTTGCTTAGAATAAAATATCAATTCATTAACTCAAAAGTAAACAAAAGGGAAGAATTTAGAAACCATTTTTATAAAAGCGTATCAATTTTGACTCGGTTTAAAAAATCGTAAAAAATAGAAAATATCATTATTTTGTTAAAAAATATATACCATATCCTGGCAAAAGAAATGATCTTTCCGATTCTGTAATTATTTTTTGTCTGAGATAGATAGTATGAATTAGATGGCGTTTTTTAAAACGGGGGATTCGAAACTTGATTCATTTCTACCTTACGTTCATCGCTAACCATAACTGGTAACGCGCAACGGAAATTTCTCCCTACCGTACCGTAAGAAATTAACAACAAAAATTTCGTTTTTTCCTCAGGTGTATTGTCTAATATCTGTATTCTGCTATTGGTCCCTTCTCACACTTTGTGAGGTGGACTTGCAAGTCGAAGATTGGTGCGAGAATTTCGCCGGTTTCCTACAAGCCTTGATAGAAGCAAAATCAAAAGTTGACTTGTCCGAGATCTTATGTATCGGCATTGCGCTGTTCTAAATATTCTCCCATCAGAAACCAACTGACACAGTTAGGAAATAATTAAATACATTGTATCACATATACGCTTTTCCGAAATACAATCATTTTCTTCGCGGTGCTGTCAGTAAAACTGTTCCAAAATCTTTGAATGCAATACAATAACCTTGACAGTATTTACTTATTCCAGAGAAGGATTTGCTTATTTAGGCCAATTCAATTGGCCAATATTGATCAATTAAGATGGATCCAACTAGTAGATAGGTTTTTGTTTATCTGTTTCAGCTGCTTTAAATTTAGGTACTAACTGTAAACACACTCTTTTCAGCATTCTTTTACTAAGCTAGACATTATATGGAAAGTTAAAAACTTGAAAAAAAGTTAAATATATTATCTTCCTAGTACGCGCCGAATTTTCGGGAGCTTTGAAAACTATTCTTTTGTTCATTGTTATGATGTTGGGATTCACAGTATTTTTTGATGGCAAGAGTAGTGAGTGGGGATTCCACTAACAACGTTACCGTAGGAAACTCCCTCTCGTATTTCGCTAGTATGAAAGTATTTTTTTTCAAATATCTTTTCAACTGGAGAACCTTTTGGCTATGGGGAATTTTGGGCCCTTCGTGCAGTAAGATGCATGCCAGTATTCCTTATAGTTAATACAGTAATGGTTAACTTGCTTTTCTTTTATTTCGCTGTTTTCAGTTGTATGATCTTTCCGCTCTTTAACTGTCTGGCTTTTCGATGGCAGTTTGCCGATATAGTGACATATAGTAGGGGCTGTAATGGGAATTTGAACAATCAATCTTCCTTATTTAAAAAAATAGTAGAAAATTATGATCGGGTACACTTGTCTCATTAAACTGATTCTAAAATTAAATGTGTTTTCAAAATAGACAAAATGAAAGTAGCACAGTAAATGAACTGAATGAAATATCCATTGTTTTTATTAATTTTTAAAATGAATGCACTCATTTTAAGAGGGTGCATTCCTCCGGTATCCGCCCGCGAAACAAAACAAGTTGGCCAACCCTGAAAATACCACATAGTTCTGAGGCGTCGACGAATGGTACAGTTGAATACCATTAAAATGTTTCATATAAACCTCTGGCCGGAACAGCAATTTTTTGCCGCTCTTGAAAATATCGATGTTTTTTTTTAATTTTATCACCTTAAGGATTGTTTTAAATTTCTTATCGCTCATGGAATTGAATAGAATTTTTAATATTTAAGTCTTTATGAGGAACAGTATAGAAAATAATTATATTCATGAAAAAAAAATACCAAAACTGAAAAAAGGATTGAGGACACTGATAGACGGTGATATATAAAAAAAAAAAAATCGCTCATACCGTGAGTTGAAAAAATCGCCAAATACCAGCACGGGATCTTCTCACCAGGTCGAGTCCAACTGCAGGTGTCATGGCAGCCCATCCCCAAAATCACACCAAAGCGTTATCTGCAGGATCAGCATATCATCCCCGTCTCAGACTGATGCTCCGGTCAAAGGGTTAAGCTGCACATTAATCGTGGTGTTGCATGGTGCTACATATCAGATTCAGATTTTATTGCATTATAATTGAGTCCTCTTAAATTAATCTAATTTATATCTTAAAAGATCAATTTTCCACCAAATGAATTTCATAGAAGTCTATTTTTGCCTGCAACATTTGGAGACGAAGAGCATTTACAGCGGACTTGAGCGCTATCTAGTACCGAAAAGATGGTCAATGAATATTTTAAGCTGGTATGCAAATTATCGTAATTATTTCATACAATAATTCCTGGAAAATTGGAAAATCATGTAAATATTAATGTGTGTAAACTGGGTCAGAACGTTTCGTAAGTTAAAACTTTTAAATAATTAGACTTATTTTACGATTAATAAATCTATTTATGACTGAAAAGATAATAATTGTTTTTGAGACTAACGATTGTGCTGATTTTTTTTCCCTTCCTGCAAACAAAAGTACTCTAAAAAAGATTTGAAATTCAGTTTTGATGGATCGCTGTGGAGCAGATCCTGCACTTTTAAACCAGCTAGCATTTTTTCTGCACTCATATTTTATATAGTCCGCTTTAATCAAAGTTTGTATAGTGTAAAAGTACGAGAACTATAAAAATTCCTCATTACTACAGAGTTTGCAAGGACAATTTAATTCACAAACTGCTTTCAAAAATTTGAAATAACTGAATAAACCAGGAACTTTCATAAACCAATTTAAGATGCTTTCATTCGAGAAAAGAACAACAAATCTGACATTTTTAATTTAAGAAAATGGCTATAACTTCGCTAATACGGGCAATGATTTAATTGAGATTTGTTTACTAAAAATTTTTTTTCGGAAAGTCGACAGCTCGTGTTTACTTATATGAACTGACAAAAAGCATTTTGAAAAATATTTATTTTGTAAATACTATTGTTGAGAGAAGAATCATTTAAAAAAGTATTATCTAAAAGAAACATACATTTCGACACTAATCTAGAGCATAATAGAAAATGCATGAAAATATTACTAATGAAAAAATTTTAGCTCGGCTTTTTGATAAACGATAAAGATGCATTCATTCGAGAAAAAGAACAACAAATCTGACATTTTTAAATTAAGAAAATGGCTATAACTTCGCTAATACGGGCAATGATTTAATTGAGATTTGTTTACTAGAATTTTTTCGAAAATCGACAGTTCGTGTTTACTCATATAAACTGACAAAAAAGTGTTTTGAAAATATTTATTTCGGAAATACTATTGTTGAGAGAAGAATCATTAAAAAAAGTATTATCTAAAAGAAACATACATTTCGACACTAATCTAGAGCATAACAGAAAATGCATGAAAATATTACTAATGAAAACATTTTAACTCGGCTTTTTTGATAAACGATAAAAATTAGTGAACAGAAAAATGTCAGTATAAAAGCATTCTTGGTGCAATGCGCAATTCCAGAAACATAGCAACACACAAATGCGTTATCCAAACAACAGAACAATTACTTTTCCCTCCTATTTTTGGCAGAATGTTTATGATCCACGTGACGGGAGCGTCATTATATGACATTGCTTTCTCCTAAGTGGAAAATTTTAATGTAAAAAAGGATTGAAAACACGAGGGGCGCTGTCGACAGAAAGACAAAATATCACTGACAGTGTGAGAAAAAAGTTTGTTTTTTGTAAATTACTGTTCAGAAATTTTTTCTTTCATTATTTGACGATTATATTTTACATAAAATAAATTTATCAGTTAATCTGACAATTTTTCTCAAAGATTGTTCAGACTTTTTTTTTTCTCAAAAAAAATTATCATGTTTTTTTTTAATGAAATCTGGATGCATCCGACTTTATTTATTTTTACAAATCGTAAATTAAATAAACTACTCTTCTAAAACACTTCTTTCAGCACTGAAGAAGTAAAAAATAAACAATGCTTCTACAGAAATATTAAAAATCAAGTCTGTTCACTAGTAACATTAAGAATACTTCCATAAAATTATGGCGAAAATGTAAATTTTGTAAAAATAGTTAAGGAAATAAATGAAAAAAGACGGCATCATATATGGTGCGTTATGTATCCTTTGGGCACTTGAGCTTACCTGCCGGGACCCGGATAACCTGAATTACAACATTTTCTGGCTATAAATTTCTATCCGCAGAAAGCAAGGGGACCTGTAGATATTCTGCGCCTAGACCACGAAATGAGCTTAAACCGGCACTGGCATCATATTACATATAATGTCATAACGTATTTCTGCGACATCTCTGTCAATTTTTTTAAAAATTCCTGTGAAGACATTTAAGTAAAGTAACTTTTTTTGCATCTGAAAAGAAACGAAGATCGTATCTTTCGACTAACAGAAAATGATTGAGTTAGGCATTCAATTATTTTTTATCCATAAAAGCCATTTATTTGTAGAAATGAGATCTCTCTCAAACACAGAGAGTTTTAAGGCTTCAAAAAACGAAGGAATTTATTATGACTAGTCTTTCTATATACATAAAAGATCGTTAAGGAAAAACCGATGTATTCGAAATGTGAATTACCAAAGTAGTATATCTTAGAGAATTTTGTAGAGCACGGAGATGCACACGAAATCCGCTTATCATAGCAAAGTTTTCGAGTGCATTCAGAAGTGCTTTGCCAAAAATACCAACTTTACCAGCAAAATGTTCTCTCCAAAACACATCGTAAGAAAATACTCGCAAAAAACACTTTTAACAGTTAAAAAAATATTACCACTTCAATAAATATAACGATAAGTATTAAGTAAATAGACTCAAACTCCAACTCCAACATTTAATAAAGCCATAATCCAGTATTGTTAAGCCGATTGAGTTCGGTGTAAATAAGAAATATATTTCGGCTATATTACTCTAATTAGGGATTACAATGCCTTTTCAAGCAAGGTTAGATGATGATGAAGTGGGACATCTAACGTGGTGTCCTCAGTCACATGATCTGAACAGTGTTTAGTGTTTGTCGTGTTTTTACAGCAGTGCTCCGCAACCTTTTATCGCTGCGGACCGGTCAACGTTTGATTACTTTAGCGCAGGCCTCTGGGGTGGGACACGTAGATTGTTAATATTTTAGATTGTTTTCATTTAAGAATTTTAATGTTGTCACATTTGAATATGCCTTCAGAATAAAATATAGTTACACCAAAAATGAATAAAAGTGATTTAACGTGAAATATAGAGTGATTTCCGCGGAAAGTCTCACAAATCCGAGAGAAATGCACCACTTTAAATAAAATGGCAATAGTTTATTGTTCTTTACGCGTCCTGGCACCATTCCGGATGTTGCGGATCACTGTTTTAAAGATCAAAGTTCGTATTCGGTTTTCTCCTCCGCGCACACACTATCAGATCTCGAGAAGACTCTGCACGATGTATTGATGCGAATTACGATAACCTTTGTTCAAGACCTTTACTTGTCAATCTCACATCCTCGATAATGTCATCCAACTTTTTGTTCGGAGAAATATATACTGCTACAATTATAATTTTGTCCATTATCTATTACGGATTCAGCCAAGCACAAATCCCCCACTGAAGATTGTATGGTACCATAAATATCGGATTCACTGACAGAACATTCCATGGATGGAGTTATAATGTTAACGGCATTGCTAGAATTTTGATATATTGCAACTCCTGCTCTCGTATTTGGTCGTTTATTCTTCACAATGCAGTTGAAATTTGGAAGAGATATATCACTTCCATTGCCCAGCCAAGTTTCTGATAAAACTAAAATATTTCAATTTCTTATTACTGAATCTTGTAAGTCCACAGCGTGAGCTGTAAGACTTTGGCAATTAAAAGTAAAAATCCATAAACCTTGTCTGTTCGTTATGAAATTAATCAAATCTTCATTGATAATTTGTAGTTTGTTTACTGAATGTCGTTTAAATTCTCTTGCAAATCAATTGTTGATGACGATCGTCTTCGACAATCGTAAAATGCTTTATCATTATTTTTTGTCATAATATATAATTCTTCAATACTCGTTACACCGGATAAAGCAACGTATAATAAGGATTGAGAGTGACGTCGATCGTATTCTTTAACAATTTATGAGTATGTGTTGCCTTGAGATTTATGAATTGTTGTAGCATATGCACACTCCAACGGAACGTGCGTACGCTTAACAAATATTGTTTTGTTATTGTTGAGTTGAATATTGTAAGATCTCAGTATGATTGGTACAGCCATTCTACTGACGGTAATCTCTGCCGCGTAACCTGCTACTTTGCGTCTTAATTTTTTCCCTATTTGAGGTAAATCTGGAAAGTCAAGCCATATTGTCTTAACTAATCCTTCATAATTTGTTTCTACCTGAACTAGCTTTCCAACTGCACCATTTGCCAATCTGTCACGTTGATATCTTGACAAGTTAATCCAACAAATTCATGCAAACTACTTAAATTGTCATCAATTAGTAAAATTTCAACTTCATGAGGATGAACAACTGAAGGAGAATCAGTAGTTGATTGAATGCGAGTTTTTCGGGTTCTATAATCTCGCATACGCTCAGCTGACGTTTTCTTACATGTCGCTTTGATATCTTGACAAGGTAATCCAACAAATTCTTAAAATTGATTATTATTTGACTTCTAAGTAACGTAAAAACAAAACAAAGTATGTATCGCAAAGCTAAAAGAGGAAAGGTTTGTTAAAGCTGCTGTTGAATGAGGAGAGGTGAAGGGGTACTAGCTCAGGGGTAATAGACAAAAAACACAAAAGAAATTTTAAAAGCCGTAATTTTTTAATCTATTTTTTCAATCTTTGAACAGATTACGGATAATACTATTCTACATATGAAAAAAAAAGTTTCGTTCGATTATTTTTATAAATAATGAAGTTATTATATATTTAATGAAAATTTTGAGTATTTTTTGAAAAATTGGAAAAAAAAAAAAAAGATTACGTCATTTTTTATGACTGATTCTAAAAGAGAAAAGCATGAACTTGCTTAGAATAAAATATCAATTCATTAACTCAAAAGTAAACAAAAGGGAAGGATTTAGAAACCATTTTTATAAAAGCGTATCAATTTTGACTCGGTTTAAAAAATCGTAAAAAATAGAAAATATCATTATTTTGTTAAAAAAAATATATACCATATCCTGGCAAAAGAAATGATCTTTCCGATTCTGTAATTATTTTTTGTCTGAGATAGATAGTATGAATTAGATGGCGTTTTTTTTTTTTTTAAAACGGGGGGGATTCGAAACTTGATTCATTTCTACCTTACGTTCATCGCTAACCATAACTGGTAACGCGTAACGGAAATTTCTCCCTACCGTACCGAAAGAAATTCACTACAAAAATTTCGTTTTTTCCTCAGGTGTATTGTCCTATATCTGTATTCTGCTATTGGTCCCTTCTCACACTTTGTGAGGTGGACTTGGAAGTCGAAGATTGGTGCGAGAATTTCGCCGGTTTCCTACAAGCCTTGATCGAAGCAAGATCAAAAGTTGACTTGTCCGAGATCTTATGTATCGGCATTGCCCTGTTCTAAATATTCTCGGAAGCCAACTGACCGTTAGGAAATAATTAAATACATTGTATCACATATACGCTTTTCCGAAATACAATCATTTTCTTCGCGGTGCTGTCAGTAAAACTGTTCCAAAATCTTTTGAATGCAATACAATAACCTTGACAGTATTTACTTATTCCAGAGAAGGATTTGCTTATTTAGGCCAATTCTCCCCCTCCAAACACCACATACGTGTGCCTATGTCTGGGGCGGTGGTACTAGTGATTGAAACACGTAAGTTGGAATTGTCAGTTAAGGGGCTAATAGGAAGCAAGAGTTCATCAGTAAAGACCAAGATTAACTTTTTTGGTTTTGCTTTTAAATTCATCCAAGTGTGTACAACAAGTTTTTTTTCTTCCTCTATTGAGAACATTTATAACCTCATGCACCACAAAGTATCACACAGGAGCTAACATAGAAGTAAGTATGAAGCACAGATCACAAAGAAGAGAATAATTACTACACAAACATTCATGTCTTACCCTGTATTCGAACCCAAGCCCTACGGCACCGCAGTCAGCGTCACTAGCCACTACACAGGATGGGCGACACTATCATATATTTAATATTTATGCGCACCGATCTGAAACGCACACCTGTACTTTGCAAAATTTAAAACAAATTACAGTTTTAAAGAGACCTGAAATGTACGTGTGCAATGCTATTATCTTTTGAAGTCTAGATATAATGTGTGAATGGATAATAAAAGCATGGAATGTGTGTGTGTGTGTGTGTGTGTGTGTGTGTGTGTGTGTGTGTGTGTGTGTGTGTGTGTGTGTGTGTGTGTGTGTGTGTGTGTGTGTGTGTGTGTGTGTGTGTGTGTGTGTGTGTGTGTGTGTGTGTGTGTGTGTGTGTGTGTGTGTGTGTGTGTGTGTGTGTAAATAAACCGGTCATAATTAAAGACATTTAAAGAATACAAATAAAACAATCTGGATGGAATGAAAGATTACTGAGAGGAGTAGGAAACCTCTATACCGACAATGTTCAATTGGCTGTTTTCGATGTAGTGTTTTTCAAAAGGTGTTATATGTACATGTTTGAAATTTTTCATACAATTAAACTGTGCCTATCTGAATATACTGAAACGAGCTTTTAGCTAATTTTGAATTTCTTCATAATTTATAAAATACTTTTTCAAACATAATGAAAGTTGACCCATTTTTAATAAATAAAAAATTTGTAAAAAATTAATTTTTTTAGTTTTATATAAAAGGATCGTTTCAGTATATGTTAGCCATCATTAAAATTATATTATAATAAATTTACATACCTCTGAACAGTAGTTTCACAGAAAAGGTACATCGGACATCAATTTAATGTATACAGTGAGACTTCTAATCGACTAGAAAATAAAAAAATAAAAGCTACAATATAAAATAAAATATACATGTTTTGGTTTATATCAGACGTTCAACTTTGAAACAAAAACGAAGTACTTTGTTTACATTTTTCGCCTTTTAAATGGACGTAACCCAGTTTCAACGATTATTTAAAAGTAGATTTTAAGGGCTTCTAATTACACTAGTCTAATTACCCTTAAAGTTAGGTATTCTTAGAAATGTTAAAATCTCAAATTCTCAAAAAAATAAGATTTTAGCTTTCCAACATTTCTTAATCATTTACTAGCTGCATTCTCCGGCATTGCACGGGCTTTCTCTACTTTTATAAATTTTCCCTTTCCTTCAAAAAATCAGCATTTCTAATACTCTTTTTCAAAATGACTTTAAAATTTGAGTATTTTTTAAAAAACCATAAAAATAAAGTTTTCGACATTTTATTTTTTAAGTCACTAACTCTAAAAGATCAAAGTATGAGGTTTTTAAAAATCATTTACATATAAACGCATCGATATTGTTTCATTTTAGAAAATTTCATAAAATATGTTAAATATCGTTGTTCCGTAAAAAAAAACTATACTGTATCGTGACGAAATAAATTATCTTTCCAGTTACATAATTGCTGGCTAAGTTATTAAATTTTGAGTACGTTTTAAAGAAATCATAAAAACTAAGCGATGATGTTGTTTCGAACCCGGGTACAAAAATTACTAATTTAGCAATTTACCCACCACTCCCGAAATCTGCGGGGAAAAAATAAAAGACCTTTAAAATAAAAGCAAGAGATATTGAATTTTGTCTTAGTTATTTGTTAAAGTTTTAATTTTTTTCGGGCTTCATTTTTAAGTGAATGCCTTCAAACTTCATATAGCGATTGCAAACAACGGTAATTTTTAAACAAAAAATGTAACAAAAATAATGCTTAAATATTTTTCGCAAAAAGAGAAGAAAACGAAAAACAAATTTTAAAAAAATCGCATTTTAAAGTTTTTAAAATCGTAAGTTTTAAGAAATTTTTTCAATACTTTTACAGATTACGGATAATATCAATCTACTCACGGAAAGAAAGTTTCGTGAGATTATTTTTACAAATGAAGAAGTTATTATTATTTAAATAAAATTTTGGTTGTCATTTTTTTAATTAAAAAAAATTATTTCATTTAAAAAGTTTTTTAAATTTAATTTTTTAAATGACTGATTCTAAAATAGAAAAGCATGAACTCATTTCATGACATCATTTCATTACGTGAAAGAAAATACAAACGGAACGATTTAGAAATAATTTTCATAAAAACGTATCGATTTTGACTCATCTTAGAAAAGATCATAAAAAATAGAAAATATCGATATTTTGTAAAATAAAGTATACCGTATCGTGGCGAAGTAAATGATCTTTCCTATTCTGTAATTATTTTTTGTCTGAGTCTCAAAAAAAAATTTGATCGTGATTTAAAAACGTCTGGGATATAAAAAAATATAGAAAAATTGGCACTTCGCCACTTGGTGGGTAAAAAAAGTAAAATAATTATGTGTTTTAAGGTTTTTAATTCATATGTTTTTTTCTAATTGCAATCTCGGAATGTAAATGATCAACACGGATTCCTCGGATCATTACCGGCCTTTTGGTACCTTCAGCGAGTTTCTGCGTCGTGCGGTTCGTGAGAAGATACACCTAGTCGTACGGATAGTCGCATAGATACGTTTGTTTACCTTAGAATTTTAATAGTGAAGATAGATTACAGTAACAGTGATGTGTATGAGATGTGGCAAAATTTTCATGTTAACCAAAGATAAATGCTCATAACGTATGTCATTCCTTACAAGAAAGAGATATTCAGATATATGAGCCACTTCATTCCAAACCAAATCCGACAAAGCATTGCCGAAGCAGTGTGTATAAGAAATAGTCCACTCTACTCCACCCTTTTGCCTTCTAACTTCTTTAAACCCAATAATCAGAGGATTGCTGAAACAGGGGGAAAATAAATTTAGCTATTTACTCCCGGCTCACAGAAAGCGATCACTTTCAAAATTATGTAGAGTCGGTATTCGTGTCGAATTTAAAGCGCTTCGAACATTTAATTCTCTCTCTCATTAAAGTATTGCACACAAAATATATTTCCCCTTTTATTTCTAAATTTATTTTTTAATTTAAGCTATCACTTAAAATTAAGTTTTTTTGAAATAATGTCATTTTTTAAAAAAAAATTGTAAATAATGCTTACGCTTTGAAAAGCAGCAAGATTTTTACCATTTGATAACCTCAATTAATCAGTCACCTTTTAAAATAACGTGCCTAGGAAGGCTTATTTTTCTTTTTACGGAGAGTCAAAATTAGATGACTTCATTTTCTCCAACCGACTCAAACTATGTTCCTTTTTTAATTAAACCATCGGTTTTCTACCCGGCTTGTGTGATTGAGATTACTAGAATGGTTTTATCAGATGAAGGTAGTGAAAAATATCACCGTAAAATTGCGAAATGGGTGGTCTCAGTACCTAATGATGTCTTTTGGACAGTGGCAATCTTCCACATTTCTAAAAAAGTGTTGGTCTTCACTCAACTAAGTGATGGGAAATGTTTTTTTATTTTAGCCATCACTGGTATGACCCCCCCCCTTTCATACCATACCCGCTTGATGTTGAGTTTCGAGACACCCTGTATATTTTTCAGTATTTTTTTACGTTTTTTCAAATTTTTATCAAATTTTATTAACAAAGGCTAATTCAGAATTTTATACTGGTCTAGATATTTTATGCAAATTAGCTAGGCTTTGTCATAGGAAACAACTATGTCTCCAGTGGATTCCATCACCTGTGGGTGTGCCTGGGAACAAATTTGCTGATGAGCTGGCTGGTAAAGGATGTGATCTCCCTAACCCCAGCTCCACTGTCTTACCCATTAGGAAATTCATTCCTTCCAAAGAAATAAAATGAATTTGACTTGGCGAATCCCTCCAGCTCCCCACTGGTGCGCAGCTAAGAGTCCTGGCCTATCTATACAGTGCAGGAGTTCCAGGACTCATCAGACGACCTTGGCGCGCTTTAGAAGCAGTCACCTGCGCAGTATAACCTTTATGCAGGGGGTAAAGTCTTTCTTTACCTGTCCCTGCTCTCTCCTTGCTTCCCCTGCTCATCTTCTAGACTGCTGGGGCATTTCCCTGCGACAGTTGTATGAAGAGCAAGAGCTGGTGTGTGAGACTATTACGCCGAAAGGTCAAATGGACTTGGTGTAGGCTTTCCTGCTCCGAGGAGTTTGGAAACAACAACAACACAGAATTATTTTATTGCATTTCACTATATAAATATATTTTTTTTTATTTTAGCATAAAGATATCCAATAATGTACATACTATTAGCACAAGAAATTGGCCTTCTATCAAGAAAAACTAATATTCCTTTAATAAAAATAAAATTTTTATCAAACGCATTTGTTCAATTGTTTCTTTAAATCTTCACTTATTATTTTTCAAATTTCTACTTCGGTTCTAGCTGTGTTTAGTGAGTTTTGAACCTATTATACCTGCTTTGCAATTGGAACAAACATGACCGAATAAAACAATAATACTCTAGATCTCATTTCAGTACATGTGAGCAAAAATTTATTCCCATGGAAGAAGCTCCAAATTTTAACACAAAGCTTCGATATGTTGCAACAGCTAGAAGTTGAGGCACTGCACAAGAATTTAAAAAGTACTTGTGTAAAAAAAAGGAGAAATTAAAAATGTGCTTTAACAAGAATAATAAATTCAGTGCAATTCAAAATTGTTATCACGGCAACCCTTGCTCCAGTAAATAATGAAAAATAAAATAAAAGTATTTCATAAAATGTGTGTAAATTAATATTCTCTTACATTTTTGTTTAAAACATTATTTGTGTGCGTGTATTTTATTAATAATATTAAAATATAACTATTCCGGCATAACATGTTTTTTTTCTTTCTGTTTAACTAATGTTAGCAATATGAGTAATAATATATAATTCATGTCATCTGCTTTTCCATATTATTTATCAATTAATCTTTCTCAATAGGGATAAAATGTAATTTCGAGACATTTGAGCAATTTACGATAAATAAATTTATAAAATAACTTTGAAATTGTTTATTTTTCACTTTAACGATCTATCATTAGTTACTTCATAGAATAACTAGGTAAAGTATGAAATTTTTAATCTATTATGTACTCCAGTTATTCTATGAAATATCTAGTTATTCTATGAAATAAATGAGTCATATACTATAACGGTAACATACGTAAAATTTGAGAACTGTCTCTTTCTCAAGAAATAGACACATTAAATCATCTCGCCAATAAATGAAGCCAAAGCTAAGAAGACAATGATAAATGACCAAAGACATACCGAGGACCAATTACTAAAATTCTTTACCCTTCAATCTAATGAGACCAATCCATCACTCAATTTTGTCCAGTAAACTGTCTTCTGTGCTCAAACGTATTATCGATACAAGAGGGTTAATAGAATTAATGTAACGTTAAGGATTGCAAATTTACTAGATGAAAAATCATTTTCAGAATACATAACATGAATATTTTATTTTATTTTTTGATTTATAGATAAAGCGTTATTAATTTTAAGGTAACAAGGACGTGACAAAATATCAAATTTTGCTTTTTTATTATTATTTTACTTTTTAAAAAATAGAGAGCACTTGGCTGCACCCATTGATGCATTATTTATGACAATTTGTTAAATAAAATGCTAGAAAATTGAATTTTAAAATTGTAAACATATGTAACGTAAGTATGATACTAGCACAATTTTATCAAAATCCGTTTTGTATATAACATGCATCGTGAAAAATTAGTTTTTCTACACGAAGAATGTAACTTTTCTGTATTATCACGCCATGTGATATTTATGTGTGGGGATTCATTAACGATTGTGTGAACGTACCTCCGATGCCAGCGGACCTTTCAGACTTAAGCCACAGGATTGAAACAGTTGTTGCAAGAATTACCACATACACATTGAACAAAATTTGGAATTAACTCGCCTACCGACTTGATGAGTGCCGTGTGACAAATGGGACTCACATTGAACTTTTGTAAGCTTTTAGGTAAAGCTGTTTCAGTTACTCTTTCATTCATGCATGAATCGTACTTGTAAGTTATATGTAATAAATACTATAAAGTGTTAAAAGTCCAATATATATAGAAATATCCGTTATTATATATATATGTTACTGCTAAAGTGTGAAATCCGTTATTTCATAGAATAACTAGCTATTTCATGAAATAACTAGACGATCAGCTAAAGTATATAAAATTATTGAATTCTACGATGTAACTAGTTATTCTATAGAATTACAATTACCCCTTCTTTTCATTATTTATTGGAGCAAAGGTTGATGTTTTGGCAACTTTGAATTAAATTGCATATTACTTTTGGAAAAAGCACATTTTTACTATTGCTCATTTTTTTTACACATGTACTTTTTAAATTCTTGTCCAGTGCCTCAACTTTGAGCTGTTGCAATATATCGAAGCGTTGTGTTAAAATTTGGAGCTTCTTCGAGGGAAATTAATTTTTCCTCACATATACTGAACTGAGACCTTGAGTACTATTGTTTTATTCGGTCATCTTTTGTTCCAATAGTAAACCAGGTATAAGAGTTTCAAAACTGACTAAAAACAGCTAGAAACGTTCGAAGAAATTTCGAGTGACATATTTCATAATTTAACGATGAAATAATAACCGTTATATACTATTGTTTACCTTATTTAATCGTAGAATTCAATAATTTTATATACTTTAACTGATCGTCTAGTTATTTTATGAAATGCCTAGTTATTCTATGAAATAACGGATTTTCCTCTTTAACGGGGTGACATATATATAATACCAGGTGTTTCTAAATGAATATCGGAATTTTAACGCTTTAAAATATTTATTACATATAACTACAAGTACAAATCATACATCGAATGATAGAGTAAATTATACAGTTTTACCTACAAGCTTACAAATGTTCAAAGTGAGCCCCATTCATCACACGGCACTCACCAAGTCAATAGGAGAGTTAGTTCATCCCAAACTTTTTTTTTTATTCAGTGCGTCTGGGGTAATTGATGCAACAGCTGCTTCAATCTTGATTCTTAAGTCTGAAAGGTCAGCTGGTAGCGGAGGTACGTACACACAATCATTAATGAGCCCCACAGATAAAAATCACATGGCGTCAGGTCGGGTGAACGTGGAAGCCATACGAAACAAGTTTTATCGTGAGGCCCTTTATGGAAAATCCATTTGTCGAGTACAGTGATGTTTAACCGATCGCGTACTGAGAAATGCTAGTGAGATGGTAAAACATCTTTCTGCCAAATGAAGTTATCTGGTACACTTTCTTAAAGTTGAGGTAATAGCAATAGTTGTAGAGAATCAAGATAGGAAGAAACAGGTACAGTTGGTTCTTCGAAATCGAAAGGCTTATACACTTTCTGCCGAGATATGGCACAAAAAACATTCAATTTAGATGAATCTTGTTTCAATTCTAGCACTTCGTGAGGATTTTCTAAGCTCCAGATGCGCACATGTCCACTGAGGTGTCCATCGGAACACTCGTGACATAGTAATAGCAGATTCTGTCTTCGCAAACTGGGAACACAAAACACTTTTAGTTCACTAGTCGCCATTTTTCTAATAGCGCGCTGATCGGCAGGGAAGGGGACAATATTAACATACATTTTTACGCGCATGCGCACACATGTCAGCAAACAAAACTGTTTCAGTTTCTCTTTCATTCGATGTATGAGTTATACTAATAAGTTGAATGTAGTAAATACTATAAGGCGTTAAAATTCCGATATATTCATTTATAAACACCCTTTATATATACATAAAATTAATTTGTTTCAAAAGATAAAAATTTTCACTATTTATTTAAAAATTTTAAGAAAATCCAAAATTTTGATTGAAAAATAATTTATTAACATCACACTGTGTAGCAACACGAAGGTTATTGATGATGGACCTCGCCCTGTACCTTAGTTTCAGTGATCGTGAACTTGGTCTGATATCACGGTT
This sequence comes from Trichonephila clavipes, assembly GCA_019973935.1. Classification (NCBI taxonomy): domain Eukaryota; kingdom Metazoa; phylum Arthropoda; class Arachnida; order Araneae; family Nephilidae; genus Trichonephila; species Trichonephila clavipes. Next base: position 82,694 of record BMAU01004647.1, read on the forward strand.
TGTTACACTAAACAGAGTGGAATAAGCCACTTTATCCACCAAGGTACATTACAAATGTCATTATCGTTATTTTTGAAGTGATAACTACTTTAAGCGCGTTTTTTGTCAAGCGAGAATGTAATTGAAGCTTCAGGCTCGGTTGCGTTACACTGAAACGAGCTCACTTGGCTCCATTCGGCATCAATCGAGCTCGGGTTGGCGACACCCGCTTGGTTTCCATTTAAAAACTTTTTTGGCACACGTGTTTTTTTTTTTTTTTTTCGTAAAATATCCATGCACACTTTTATCGTGAAATTTTATTTTATTTATACTAATATTACTGCCATGCAGCTCACTTCCCTACTTCAATGAGTGAACTAGGGAAGAGGAGTGAGAGAGAAACGATTTAAAAAAAAGATTATTTTTATGCAGGATATCCGTAGAAGGACTCTGAATATTATTTCTAGACTTTATTATCGAAGCTGCTTTGAATATCGTAAGATGTATTGATAAAGATATAAAGGGAGTTTCGATTATGAACGTACGTACACGACTACACGATCTCCGTCAAGAACCAAAAGAATTAATGGATTATCCTCGGGATGGGGATTATTTCCGAAAAAGATCAATTTAAAATCGATTCGTATCGTAACCTAACGAATCGAATCACAAACAAATCGAGGTCTATATGATCGATTTCTAAAAAATCCATTTTTTTCAAAACTGCATTTACAATGTATATATAAATCAGTTTTAAGAAAAACAAGAAAGAAACCATAGTAAATGATCTCTTATCGGTAAAATCAGGGAATTTTTTTAGTTCAGGGAATTCGACAAGTACAATTATTTTTATCATCATTTCAAAGTATAAGGTATGAAAGAAGACATTTATTTCTAAATGTATTAGTTGCATTAAAAAATTAAGAAAATAGATGGTATAATTTATAATTCCCAATGCCTAATGACCTGATGGTCAATGGCCTGGCATTTGTAAAATAAAAAAATAATTCCCAATGCTTAATATCTAAGCTTTATAAAACAGTTAGTCAAGTCTACTGGGATACAAGCGGTTCCACTCATCACTTGTGATGATGCCGGCAATCGATTATTCCGTAACAAACATTATAAATATTTATTTCGTTAATCACAATGTACAGTGGTGGCAAAAAGTCCTGAACACACTCATTTTTTAGCGTAATTTTTATGTTTGACTTCATTTGTCGTTGTGAAATTATCGCACTATCCTAAATATAGTTATTGATTTTAATGTATTTTTTATGCTGATTTCAAATCTACTACTAATTTCTTAATGACTAAAATATTTTTGTAGTAAGGCTACCTGAACACAATAATGTAAAATATGTGCAGAATAAAACAATATATAATAACATAATATGCAAAGAAAAATAACACGAAAACTGACAAATACGGTATATTTAATAAGCATTTTGAAAATCACATTGTTGTCACATGTTAGAAAATCCATATTTTATGGGCCAGCCGTTTGCTTTAATTACGGCTCTACATCTTTTTGGCATGGATTGCACCAATTTCAAAAGAAGATCTTTCGTGACAATATGGTTGAAGGAAAATATTAAAGCTTCAATTAATTAACGTTTGTTTGTAGGTTTTTTCTTTGAAATTTCATAACCAATTTTAAACCATAAACTCTCTATCGGATTAAGGTCGGGAGACTGTCCTGGCCAGTTCATTCTATTCACAGTATGGTCTTCCAACCATTTCTGGACTACCTTTGCACGATGGCAAGGGGCGTTATCGTCCTGAAAAATCCATGACTGATTCCCCAAAAGGTCTCTCGCAGTTGGTAGCAATTTATTTTGTAGTATTTCAATGTAATCCATGGCTTTCACTGTTTCGCTAACGATGTGAAATCTTCCAACACCATGAGAAGACATGGAACCCCATACCATCACTTTTGTCGGGTACTTTACTGTGGACTTCAGACACTAAGGGCTGAATACCTCATGAGTGCGTCGTCTTACATAGGCACTACTTTGGTTGCCAGAAATACAAAACTGACTCTCGTCACTAAATATTACCTTTTTCCAGTATTTAATAGTCTTTAATGAATGTTCCCTTGTCCACGTCAATTGCCTCTTGGGTTGAAATTCAGTCAGTAATGATTTTGGACGAGCTTTACAGCCACGTAACCCAATTTCCAGCAGTCTTCCTCTAACAGTTCTTGGGCACACACTCACATTTAATGTCAAAGTCCATTGTTTCAAAATTTACGAGGAATTAAACTTTCTGTTTGAAAGCAATAACCTGTCTTCACGTAAAGATGTTTTTCTTGGTCGTGTCCTGATCGCCCTCTGTCTGCAATAAAATTTGTTTCAGAAAATCTTCTCAAAGTTCTCACAACAGTAGAAAGGCCACATGGTACTTTAGCAGCAATTTGGCGCATAGAATAACCTTCTTCCTTCAAATGTATTATTTTGTACCTTTTATTCTCAGGCAGATATGAAATTTTAGCCATAATTCCAATATTTTCCACAAACGCGCTTCAAATTGCTTCAATTGTCGATTTTCTTGGCCGAAATATCGATTCAATGCTACATATCGATTCAAAAAATTGATTTTTTGACCCGAGAAATCGATTCTTTGATTAATTGAACTCAAATCGCCATTCCTAGATTATCTAGTAAAGGTGAGAATTGGATTTTTCCCTTGAATATTGTTTATGTTCAATAATCTTGAAAAATGTTACAAAAGTTAAACTTACAGCTGAATTAGAAGAAATCGGTGAAACAGTAGAGGAATATTTTATAATTGTTGAGCTAAAAGGAATTCTGAAATCCTGAAGATATATAAAAGATAAGGAATTGGTATTGATTTTCTTTGCGACCACAGTTGCAGTGGTTACGATAAGAAGTAGCTTAGGTGATGCTTGTAATGACACATGAGATGTTTACTGTCAATGTATTATAATAATTGTGATTAATGTTGATAGTATTCCTTTTATAAACAAGTAATATATAAAAAAAAGTTTTAAGTCAATTCCTTCTTAGATCAACAAAGAAAAATTTTATTTTTCCTACTTTTTATAATATAGTTACAATTAATATGAATATGTATATACATATGACAGAATCACAACATTAAGTGGAAATTAATTTTTATTAATTATCATTAAAGTATCGCATTGTCGTCTAAAACAATGCTGTATATAAAATTTCAGTTCAACTGAATGCTATAAAACGTGAGAAAAAAAACCATTTCAAGTTTTGACACAAGTAGCCAAAAATGATGCCAACGTGGCTGTATGTGTAATTCTTTAAATAATTAGTTTTAATCAATTCATTTTTATTAAAAATAATTAAATATTATTTTATTGTCATCCAAAATAATCAAGTATATAAAATTTTAGCTCAATTGAGTGCTTAAAAATGTATTTTATTTATGTGATTGATATATAAAGGGATTTTTTTTTAGAGGTCTAGAAATTTAAATTGCAATAAAACAACGATGTATTATTCGATTGACATGAATTTTTTTTATTCGAAAGATAATATTGTGGCATTACATTTTAAATATGATTTCTGGCTTATGACTGCCCCGGCTGGCTCGGATGTAGTCCAATCTGGACATCCAATTTTCGATGATTTTTCCAACATTTGTGGCCGTATATAGGCAATAACACGGCGAATGTTCTCTTCCAAATGGTCAGGCGTTTGTGGCTTATCCGCATAGACCAATGACTTTACATAGCCCCACAGAAAATAGTCTAGCGGTGTTAAATCACAAGATCATGGAGGCCAATTCACAGGTCCAAAACGTGAAATTAGGCGGTCACCAAACGCGTCTTTCAATAAATCGATTGTGGCACGAGCTGTGTGACATGTTGCGCCGTCTTGTTGGAACCACAGCTCCTGGACAGCATGATTGTTCAATCCAAGAATGAAAAAGTTAGTAATCATGGCTCTATACCGATCACCATTGACTGTAACAATGTGGCCTTCATCGTTTTTGAAGAAGTACGAACCAATGATTCCACCAACCCATAAAGCGCGCCAAACAGTTTTTCTGGATGTAACGGTGTTTCGACATACACTTGTGGATTAGCTTCACTCCAAATGCGGCAGTTTTGTTTGTTGTCGTAGCCATTCAACCAGAAGTGCACTTCATCGCGAAACAAAATTCGCTATGAAAATCGGGAACAACGGCAATCTCGTTTTGGCCCATTCGACGAATCTACGCCTTGCGTGATGATCGTTTTGATGAATTGCCAAACCAAACTGAGAATAAATCACTTGAATGCTGTTAAATCGGTCGCCATCTTGGAAACGAATACCAACTTAAACTTCTATACATGGAAAAAACACTCTTTATCATTCAAACACATGCGTACTAGACAAAGTTTCGTCTCCATAAGCTTTGGTTAACATTTGGAATTTTTTCGTGGCTGATTTCTTAAGTTTAAGATTCCTTAACTTGATGTTAATTCAGTCATTTTTGTGGCAGAATGCAGTTGCCCGTCTTCACTCAATGACGCAATACTTCCAATTTGCGGGATCGATTAAGGTGAAACTGGCCTCATAGATAGAGGGGTTTGGAATAACTTCATCAAAAGAGTTGTTGCCATTTCCACACTTTTTAAGCTACACACTCGATCTCGTTTTCGTAAGCTACGCACTTGATATACCTTTGTATCCTAATTACACTTGCGGCGTATTACTGTCAATAGGCTACCCACTGACAGTAATATACCATCTTGGAATCCGAACGAAGACTTTTTCAGTTGATGTACCAGTTGGCATCGGCTCTAGGCTACGTCCTATAAAAACGTTTTTAATCTAATCTGTAAGAAATTAAAACCGCTGTTAAGGAATCAAAACGAACTAAAACATCTCAATATATATTAATTTATGCAAGTAGGTAATCATTATTTTTTTATTAAAAACAAGTGTTAAGAGTTATGAATGCTGTTTGAGAACTGAAAGGGGGGAAATGAAACAAAAAATATGATTAATAGTACAAAAAATTAAAATATATTTCCATTTCTCACCTTTAAAGTACATATATACACTCTTTCGCAACACAAGCAATGAAAAAAATTAAATATCATGAAAAAGTGATTATATTTATTGAAATTCAAAATGGACAGATTTCCTATTCAGGGATTGTAAGAATAAAAAGTTAAAAGTCGTAGCCCCAATCAATATTTGTTCCTTAAATGGTTAAATCAAAAGTTGATAAAACAGCCCCTGGTGGCAATGCAATTATGGTAGTGTGAAAATCGTGGTCAAATCACGTCCGGCTCACCAGTTATAAAGGTATGAAAATTATAGCGTAGATTGTAATTGAAAACGATTTCATCGATTTCCAGCTGAAATCAGCAGCGTTATCTGAATGTTTTATCATTGAGATTAAACTTCATAATACGATGGATTTTATTATTTTGAATTTCCGATGACATCTAAACTGGAACCCTCTGCCGACACTTCCACACCACGCCAACAAGAGTACATTAAGCAGTGATGAATTTAGCGTGAAACAACCTCTCTAGACAACAACGACTTAATGACGTCGGTCATAAATTCGTGGTCATAACCACTAGGCTATTCGGAACATTAACGTTTTTTTGGGAGAATTTATTTTTTGAAATAACGTCCTTAAAATCAGCACGCTTATTTTGAAAAAAAGTGATTACCCTGTGGTTGCCAAAACATTTCTAATGCATTCAGGTTCTTTTTCTCCGCCTCGCTATTCTGATTTTGAAGCTTCTTGCAGAAAATCCGGATAATTCCGCAACTCCTTGTCAAATTCAATTCGAAACCGTCAATCAATGCCAGGCGTGAGCTACTAGCAACGCGCAAATAATTTTTATGCTGCCCGCCAAGACAGACATAAAATCCGCTTTGAACCAAGATGCGCTTTTAATGTGCATTATTAATGTGATTCATCTTTACATTTCACTGTTACGAACACAAAATATCTAAAAGTTTTTCTACTATGACTAAACGATCATCAGCAATGCTTGGAGGACGAGGCCACAAAAAGCTTTCAAGATTGTAGAAAGTAGGAAAATTATATTCGATTTGTGCTCTTTTATCATCGCTGCTGATATTGATACAGCTTCTGAAGTGCTACAGCTTAAACTTATTGACTTTAGTCAGATCACAGATTGAAGTGTTTAATGTTATAACATTGAATTTTACAAATCTTTGTCAGCTGAAAAACATACATGAATGAAGTCGACTTATATTTGTGCGAGTGAAGATTTCTTACATAATGATCAACAAAAGTAAATGCAGATGCAAATTGACTTTTCCGCTTTCCCTGTGCAACTGGGCTGCTTCAGCAGCCTCCATCCCTTTCCTGAGACTGAAAGGTGTGCATTGTGTTGGCGACTTGGATGGTTAGGTAAAGGCAGGATGAAAAAAACCACTGGAGTATGCTGGCAGAGAAAATCCTTGGCTTCATGGATGGAGCCTTCTGATTGGATGTTGGGAATGAGCTCTTGGTATTTACTACCCGAATCAGAGTAAACGAAATGAATGGAAAATTAAAATTAAAGGATAAAATATGGAATTAAAAGGAGGAACTTTTGAAGTTAATTAAAAAAAATTTATTAATTAATTAAGATGGATCGAACTAGTAGATAGAATTTTGTTTACCTGTTTTAGCTGCTTTAAGTTTAGGTAGTAAATGTAAACTTTTCTCAGAGTTCTTTTTACTAAGCTAGACATTATATTGAAAAGTTAAAAACTTGAAGAAAATTAAATATATTATTTTCCTAGTACTCGCCGAATTTTCGGGAGCTTTGTAAACTATTCTTTTGTTCATTGTTATGATGTTGGGATTCACAGTATTATTTTGATGGCAAGAGTGGTTGAAGGGGGGTGAATTCCCCTAACAACGTGTTAGGGTAGGATACTCCCCCTCGTATTTCGCTATAATGAAAGTATTATTTTTATATATCTTTTCAACTGGAGAACCTTTTTGGAATTTCGGGCCCTTGGTGCAGTAGGATGCATGTCCGTATTCCTTATAGTTATAATACAGTAATCGTTAACCTGCTTTTCTTTTATTTCGCTGTTTTCAGTTGTATGCTCTTTTCCACTCTTTAACCGTCTGGCTTTTAGATGGAAGTTTGCCGATATAGTGACATATAGTAGGGGCTGTAATGGGAATCGAAACAATCAATCTTCCTTATTTAAAAAAAATAGAAAATTATGATAGGGTACACTTGTCTCATTAAACTGATTCTAAAATTAAATAAGCTTCCAAATATAAACAAAATGAAAGTGGCATAGTAAATTAACTGAATCAAATATTCACTGTTTTTCGTCTAATTTGTTTTTATTAATTTTTAAAATGAATGCACTCATTTTAAGAATATGCATTCCTCCGGCATCCACCCGCAAAGCAAAACAAGTTGGCCAACCCTGAAAATACCACATGGTTCTGAGACGTCGACGAATGGTACATTTAAAGACCATTACTATGTTTCATTTAAACTTCTGACCGTAACATCAATTTTTTTGCCGCTCTTGAATATATCCATTTTTTTTTTAATTTAATTACATTTAAGATTGTTTTAAATTTCTTATCGATCATGGAATAGAGTAGAATTTTTAATAGTTAAGTCTTTATATATGAGGAACACTATAGAAATTAATTATAATCATGAAAAAATAATAATACCAAAACCGAAAAAATAAGAGGAATATGAATACTGATAGACGGTGATAGATAAAAAAATCGCACATATCATGAGTTGAAAAAAAATCGCCAAATACCACCACGGGATCCTCTCACCAGGTTGAGTCCAAATGAAGATGTCATGGTGGCCCACCCCAAAAATCGCATCAAAGCGTTATATACAGGGATCAAAGCATATCATCCCCGTCTTACAGACGGGTGAAAAGGTTAAACTGCACATGAATCTTGGTGTTGCAGGGTGTTGCATATGAGATTCAGATCTTATAGATTTATAATTGAGTTCTCTTAAATTAATGTAATTTTTTTTTTCTTGAAAAATCAATTTTCCACCAAATGGATTTTATAGAAGTCTATTTTGCCTGCAACATGTTGAGACGAAAAGCATTAACAGCGGACTTGAAGCGCCATCTAGTATCGAAAAGATGGTCAATGAATATTTTAAGTACGTATGCAAATTACCTCTGATTATTCCATACTATGAATCCTGGAAAATAAATAATTTATCTAAATTCTGTCGGGAAAATAATTTGGGTAAAATTTGAAAAAGCATGTATAAAATATTAATGTGAGTAAACTGGCTCAGAATGTTTCGTAAGTTAAAACTTTGAAATAATTATACTTATTTTACGATTAATAAATACAATTATAATTAGAAATAATAATAATCTTTTTTGAGACTAACGGTTTGTGCTGGATTTTTTTTCCTTCCTGCAAACAAAAGCACTCTAAAAAGATTTGAAATTCAGTTTTGGATGGATCGCTGTGGAGCAGATCCTGCACTTTTTAAACCAGCTAGCAATTTTCCTGCACTCATATTTTATATAGTCCGCTTTTAATCAAAGTTTGTATAGTGTAAAAGTACAAGGACTATAAAATTCCTCATTACTCTACAGAGTTTTTAAGTACAATTTAATTCACTAATTGCTTTCAAAAATTTGAAAAATAACTGAATAACCCAGAATCTTTCACAAACTAATTTAAGATGCGAGAAAAGTAAGTCAAGAAAATATAAGCAAATTTGACATTTTGAATTTAAGAAAATGCCTATAACTTCGCAAATAAGGGCAATGATTTAATTGCGATTTGTTTACTAGAATTCCGAAAATCGACAGTTCGTGTTTACTCATATGACCTGACAAGAATAACATTTTGAAAATATTTATTTTGAATAAATATACTATTCTTGAGAGAAGAATCATTAAAAAAATGTATTATCTAAAAAAACATACAATTCGACACTAATCTAGAGCATAACAGAAAATGCATTAAATTATTACTGAAGAAAAAATTTTAACTCGTCTATTTGATAAACAATAAAAATTATTGAACAGAAAAATGTCAGTGTAAAAAAGTATTCTTGGAGCAATGCGCAATTCCACAAACATAGCAACACACAAATGCGTCATCCACACAACAAAAGGATTACTTTTTCCTCCTATTTTTTGAAGAATGTTTCTCATCCACGCGACGGGAGCGTCATCAAGTGACATTGCTTTCTGTTAAGTGGAAAATTTAAAGGTAAAAAGGACTTAAAACACGAGGGGCGCTGGCGTCTCGAAAGACAAAATATCACTGACAGTGTGAGAAAAAAAAGTTTGTTTTTTGAACTTACTGCTCAAAAATTTTTTCTTTCATTGTTGACGATTGGATTTTACATCAAAATAAATTTATCAATTTGTCTGACAATTTTTCTCAAAGATTGTTCAGACTTTTTTTTCTTAAATAAACTATATCAAACTTTTTTTTAATGAAATCTGGATGCATCTGAAGTCATTCATTTTTACAAATCGTAAATCAAATAAATTACTCTTCTAAGACTTTTCTTCCAGCATTGAAGATGTAAAAAATAAACAATGCTTCTACAGAAATATTAAAAATTAAGTCTGTTCACCAGTAATACTAAAAATACTTCCATAAAATTATGGCGAAAATGTAAATTTTGTAAAAGTAGTTAAAGGAATAAATGAAAAATGACGACATCATATATGGTGCGTATGTATTCTTTGGGCACTTGGAGCTTACCTCCCGGGACCCGAATAACTTAGAATAACCAGATTTTCTGGCTATAAATTTCGATCTGCAGAAACCAAGGGGACCTGTAGATATTCTGCGCCTAGACTCCGAAATGAGCTTAAACCGGCACTGGCACCATATTACATATAATGTCAAAACGTATTTGTTCGACATGTCTGTCAGTTTTTTTAAAAATTCCTGTGATGACATTTAAAAAAAGTAACTTTTTTTTGCATCTGAAAAAAAACGAAAATTGGATCTTCTGACTAAGAGAAAATTATTGAGTTAGGCGTTCAAGTATTTTTTATCCATAAAAGCCATTTATTTGTAGAATTTAGATTTCTCTCACACACAGAGAGTTTTAAAGCTTTAAAAAACGAAGGAATTTATTAAGACTAGTCTTTATATATGCATAAAAGATGGTTAAGGAAAAACAGATTTATTCGAAATGTGAATTATAAAAGTTGTACATCTTAGAATTTTATAGAACACGGAGATACACACGATATTCGCTTTTCATAGCAATGTTTTCGACTGCATTAAGTGCTTTGACAAAAATACCAAAGTTACCAGCAAAATGTTCCTTCCAAAACCCATCGTAAGAAAATACTTCGAAAGATACACTTTTAACAATTAAAGAACTTGTAAGATGCTTGTAACAACACACGGGATGTTTACAGTCAATGTATTATAATAATTGTGATTAATGTTGATAGTATTCCTTTTATAAAAAAGTAATGTAAAAAAAAACTTTTTTTAAGTCAATTCCTACTTAGATCAACAAAGAAAAATTTTATTTTTGCTACTTTTTATTAAATAGTTACAATTAATATAAATATGTATTTACATATGACAGAATTACAACATTAAGTGGAAATTAATTTTTATTAATTACCATTAAAGTATCCTATTGTCATCTAAAACAATCGTGTATATAAAATTTCAGTTCAACTGAGTGATTTAAAACGTGAGACAAAAACCTTTTCAAGTTATCGCCGGAGAAACTTCGCCAACTCTTTATTTCTCACCGAAAATCTAATGAACGAACTTGGCAAGATTTTTTCTACGAAATATACAAACGTACTTCGTTGGATGGATTTCCGGTTTAAATGTAGAAACGCTGCGAGAACTAATTATAGCCGAATGAATAAAGAAGATTGCACCGTACGAGTTTCAGGAACACTTTTTAGATGAATGAATGGTCTTCTATTAACTCACCTGCCGAGATAGCGAAAAAATTTGAAGAGTATGAAAGTGTCCAAAGAACATTAAGACCGAAATTTTACAACTCATTCGCCAAAGGAAGATACGAAGCCAGCGGATCAAACGATACTTACTTTCAAAGAACTGAATATCTCCAAAGTGGAAGTAATAGGCATGAGAAAAAACATTTTCAATTGAACGGAACCTCCTACTCCGGGAAAAGTAAACGACTAACTTGTAGCTACTGTAAAGGAGCAGGTCATTTTGCCGTGGATTGTACGAAGCGCCCCAAATGTTCGAAAATTAAAAATTCTACAGACTCCTCAATCCAAATCTGCTCATGAACCTCTCGAGAAAGAATTAAGACCAGAAAAATAACTATGGGGAACAAGACTATTGAACCTTTCATTGACAGCGGCAATTCAGTTTCGCTCATTCGAGAAGATGTAAGCAAAGGAATCCTCAAACCGTCGAGGCTCTCGAAGGGCATTGCAGCATTGTTCGGACTGGGGAAGTACGAAGTCAAATCGAAACGGTCGTTCTAAAGAAACATTCAACTAGATGGAGAAGAATATTCTCTGACGTGGCATGTCGTACCTACGCCAAGTTTGGAATTTAAAGCAGTAATAGGTTCTTCTATAAAGAAAGTGTTCAGTTCCGAAAACATGAGGATAAAAATTGATTCCTGCAAATGCAAGTTTACGAAGCTGAAGTGGAAGACGAATTTGTAGTTCAACATGTTACAAATCCACGAATACGCAGAGAACTATTTGAATTAATCTCCAACTATGAGCCAAAGAAGACCGAAACGACAAATGTGTCCATGAGGAATATCTTGAAAGACGACATACCGTTTTACCAATCTGCATCGCGCTTAGCATTTTCTGAGAATCAAGATGTCAACAAGCAAATCGATGAATGGTTAGAACAAGGGATTGTAAGACCGAGCTCATCCGAATAGGCGAGTCCAATTGTATTACTTAAGAGTAAAGATGGTACCACCCGGTTGTGTGTGGATTACAGAAAACTGAACCGGAAATTTGTCGAGGATCGCTTTCCATTGCCGTTGATAGAGGATGTATCAGATAAACTACAGGAAGCCAAAAAGTACGCAACGTTAGATTTAAAAAAATGGACTTTTCACTGTTGACGTTAATGAAGATTGCAAGCACCTCACTTCCTTCGTTGTTCGAGACGGACAATTCGAATTTAATAAAGTACCTTTCGGTCTAAGCATCAGCCCCAGTGTATTCCAAACATATGTGTATAGTATCTACAGAGAACTCGAGTGGAAAGGCGTTCTAAAAATTTACATGAACGTTTTGATAATTCCTGCTAAAGAAGAGAATGAAGGTTTAGAAAAACTAAAGGAATTATTAGAAGTTGCCTCCAGGTATGGATTAGAAATGAAATTTAAAAAATGTCAATTCCTAAGAAAAAAAGTGGAATTTTCGGGCCACGTCGTCGAAAATGGGACAATACGTCCTTCAATTGCAAAAACAATAGCCGTCAAGAAGTTTCCGGTACCAACGACAGTCAAACAGGTTCAAGGTTTTTTAGGACTCAACGGCTATTTTCGCAAATTTATTCCAACGTACTCTCAAATAGCGAAACCATTGAGTGACCTAACAAGGAAAGACAATCCATTTATGTTCGAGCAACCCCAAATGGAAGCATTCGAAAAGCTTAAGAAATTGTTGACTAAAAGACCAGTATTAAGCATTTTTGAACAAGGAAAAACTTCCGAATTACACACCGATGCGGCACCGTTTTACTCCAAGAAGCAAAAGACGGAAAAATACATCCTGTCCAATATATGTCGCACAAAACGACTCCAGTGGAAGAAAAATATAGTAGCTATGAACTGGATGTTCTCGCTGTTGTCAACGCCTTAAAGAAATTTCGCACCTACATTCTGGGAAATCATTTTAAAATCATAATGGATTGTTCAGCTTTTCAAAAGACTATGGACAAAAATATTTAGTTACTCGTATAGCAAGATGGGCATTACTGTTAGAAGAGTATGACTACGAGATTGTACATCGTTCTGGCCGGAGAATGAAACGTGTCGACGCTCTGAGCATGTACCCAGTCACCATAATTACAAGCATAATTACACCGCAAGACTACAAAGAGCCCAACAAGAAGTCAAAAATATTCAAAATTGAAAGTCACTAATAGGAACAAATAATGCTGCGGACTTTTTTACTAAAAATGAAATATTATACAAATACGTAGATGGCCGCGAATTAATAGCTGCACCAAGGGACATGTAAACCGGGCTAATCAAGTTAGCTCATGAAAAAGGGCACTTCTCATCCGCTAAAACAGAAGAAATTGTAAAACGAGAATTTTTATACCTATTTTAAGCAAACAAATACAAAACGTGATCATTAACTGTGTACCTTGTATTCTAGTCAACAAAAAGAATGGGGGGAAAGAAGGATTCCTAAATCCTATTCCAAAAGAGGACGTGCCATTAAGCACTTATCATGTAGATTTCATTGGACCTTTGCCGTCTACCAACAAAAGATATCAACATATCCTCACAATAATTGATGCCTTTACTAAGTTTACCTGGCTTTATCCCGTAAAATCCACTACCCTAGAAGATGCCATAGATAAATTAATGCTACAACAAAAGACTTTCGGCAATCCCAACAGAATGATAACAGACAAAGGCTCTCCTTTTAACTCCAAAGGATTTGATGACTATTGTACCTAAGAGATCATCCAAAATATGCAGATCACCACCAGCGTACCCCGACGAAACGGTCAAGAGGAGAGAATCCACCGAACTCTCTAATCTCTGTTTTGACCAAGTTGTCAATCGACGATCCTACAAAATGGTACAAATTCGTAGACCAACTTCAAAGAATCCTAAACAGCACCTCCAACCAAAGTACCAAGTGGTCTTCATTTGAACTACTGACTGGCGTTACCATGAGAAAAAAGGAAGACCTTTACCTGAGAAACCTATTAATGGAAGAGATGGTAGAAGAATTGCAGGAACAGAGGAACCAACAACGACAAGATGCGAAAAGAAATATTCAGAAGATCTAAGCAGAAAATAAAAAAACCTACGATAAAAAACGCAAAAAGGCACCCAGGTATCAGATTGGAGACTTAGTGGCCATTTAGAGAACACAATTCGGATGAGGTTTAAATTTAAGGCCTAAATTTTTAGGACCATTTAAAATAATCGAAGTAAAGCCTAGAGATAGGTATAATTTAGAAAGAGTAGGTAACCATGAAGGTCCTAAATTAACCTCTTCTGCCAATTTAATGAAATTTTACTTACCAGGAGGAGAGATTCGGCGTTTTTTAATTCATTATTATGTAATGTGTTTCTCTTTTATTTTTATCTATTGTCCCTGGTATTTTTCGTTTGCTTGAATTGTATTGTATTTTCTTATGTTTAACTCGCATATCGAAAACATTAAAATTTTTAAGGGGTAAATGTTGAAATTTTGTACGAAGGAAAGCATAAGCCCCGTTTAAAGAACAATTAATTTATTAAGATAAGGAACAGGCTATATTTACAGCTTTGAATTATTTACAAGAAAATAAATGAAAGATAGTTCGAAAAGAGAGCAGGATTTCCCCTGTGAGAGGGGGGTGCCAAACATCTCCAGGCGTAAAGAAGCGTTGTTTACGAAGGCAAAGTTGCTAAGAGGGCGTCGACATTACTTCGTTCGTGTCCGGTGTGCGAGTCCCAAAAAATGATCTCGCGCTCAGGGACTATATGCGTCTGACATCATCGCTCTGAATTGTTTCATTGGACATTGAAATGCCTCTCGATTCAATTTGGTTTGTTTGGGGCCGCCATCTCTTACATCTCTCTCTGTCTCTCGAAGTATATTGAAAATTTAAAACATTCTAATTATTCGAAATTAATTAAATACTATTTCCTACAAGTTCGGCCATCCTGGAATCACTGACCCTAGTGATTTGACATAACATAGAATAATTTGGCCTATAACATCACTAGATAAATGAACATTAAAAATTTTAAAAACATAAGAAAATACAATACAATTCACGCAAACGAAAAATAACAGTGACAATAGATAAAAATAAAAGAGAAGCACAGTACACAATAATGAATTAAAAAATTCTCCATCTCTCATCCTGGTGAGTAAAATTTTATTAAATCCGCGGAAGAAGAGGTTAATTTAGGACCTTCATGGTTACCTACTCTTTCTAAATTTTACCTATCTCTAGGCTTCACTTCGATTATTTTATATGGTCCTAAAAATTTAGGCCTTAAATTTAAACCTCATCCGAATTGTGTTCTCTAAATGGCCACTAAGTCTCCAATCTGATACCTGGGTGCCTTTTTGCGTTTTTTATCGTAGGTTTTTTTATTTTCTGCTTAGATCTTCTGAATATTTCTTTTCGCATCTTGTCGTTGTTGGTTCCTCTGTTCCTGCAATTCTTCTACCATCTCTTCCATTAATAGGTTTCTCAGGTAAAGGTCTTCCTTTTTTCTCATGGTAACGCCAGTCAGTAGTTCAAATGAAGACCACTTGGTACTTTGGTTGGAGGTGCTGTTTAGGATTCTTTGAAGTTGGTCTACGAATTTGTACCATTTTGTAGGATCGTCGATTGACAACTTGGTCAAAACAGAGATTAGAGAGTTCGGTGGATTCTCTCCTCTTGACCGTTTCGTCGGGGTACGCTGGTGGTGATCTGCATATTTTGGATGATCTCTTAGGTACAATAGTCATCAAATCCTTTGGAGTTAAAAGGAGAGCCTTTGTCTGTTATCATTCTGTTGGGATTGCCGAAAGTCTTTTGTTGTAGCATTAATTTATCTATGGCATCTTCTAGGGTGGTGGATTGTACGGGATAAGGCCAGGTAAACGTAGTAAAGGCATCAATTATTGTGAGGATATGTTGATATCTTTTGTTGGTAGACGGCAAAGGTCCAATGAAATCTACATGATA
Source organism: Trichonephila clavipes (assembly GCA_019973935.1). Taxonomy (NCBI): domain Eukaryota; kingdom Metazoa; phylum Arthropoda; class Arachnida; order Araneae; family Nephilidae; genus Trichonephila; species Trichonephila clavipes. The sequence continues at coordinate 98,525 of BMAU01004647.1, forward strand.
AGTGCTTAATGGCACGTCCTCTTTTGGAATAGGATTTAGGATTCCTTCTTTTCCCCCGCTCTTTTTGTTGGCTAGAATACAAGGTACACAGTTAATGATCACGTTTTGTACTTGTTTGCTTAAATTAGGTATAAAAATTCTCGTTTTACAATTTCTTCTGTCTTAGCGGATGAGAAGTGCCCTTTCTCATGAGCTAACTTGATGAGCTCGGTTTGCATATACCTTGGTGCAGCTATTAATTCGAGGCCATCTACGTACTTGTATAATATTTCATTTTTAGTAAAAATGTCCGTAGCATTATTTCTTCCTTTTAGTGACTTAAAATTTTGAATTGTGTGTGTGTGTGTGTGTGTTGTTGGGCTCTTTGTAGTCTTGCGGTGAGAGTATCGCTTGTGATTATGGTGACTGGGTACCTGCTCAGAGCGTCTACATGTTGCACTCTCTGGCCGGAACGATGCAAGATCTCGTAGTCGTACTCTTCTAACAGTAATGCCCCTCTTGCTATACGAGTAATTAAATCTTTTTTGTCCATAGTCTTTGAAATCTGAGCAGTCCGTTATGATTTTAAAAGGATTCCCCAGAAGGTAGGTGCGAAATTTCTTTAAGGCGTTAACAACAGCGAGAACTTCCAGTTCATAGCTACTATATTTTTCTTTTGCTGGAGTCGTTTTCTGTGACATATATTGGACAGGATGTAATTTTCCGTCTTCTGCTTCTTGGAGTAATACGGCGCCATATCCTTGTTGACTCGCATCGGTGTGTAATTCGGTAGTTCTTCCTTGCTGAAAAATGCTTAATACTGGACTTTCAGTCAACAATTTCTTAAGCTTTTCGAATGCTTCCATTTGGGGTTGCTCGAACATAAATGGATTGTCTTTCTTAGTTAGGTCACTCAATGGTTTCGCCATTTGAGAGTACGCTGCAATAAATTTTCGAAAATAACCGGTGAGTCCTAAAAGGCTCTGGACTTGTTTGACTGTCTTTGGTACCGGAAACTTCTTGACGGCTATTGTTTTTGCAATTGAAGGACGTATTGTCCCATTTTCGACGACGTGACCCAAAAATTCCACTTTTTTTCTTAGGAATTGACATTTTTTAAATTTTATTTCTAATCCATACCTGGAGGCGACCTCTAATACTTCGTTTAGTTTTTCTAAACCTTCTTTCTCATCTTTAGCAGGATTTATCAAATCATCCATGTAAATTATTACAACGCCTTTCCGCATGAGCTCTCTGAAGATACTATACACATATCTTTGAAATACGCTGGGGTTGGTGCTTAGACTGAAAGGTACTTTATTAAATTCGAATTGTCCGTCTGGAACAACGAAGGAAGTGAGGTGCTTGCAACCTTCTTTAACGTCAACATGGAAAAATCCATTTTTAAATCTAACGTTGTGTACACTTTGGCTCCCTGTAATTTATCCAATACATCCTCTATCAACGGCAATGGAAAGCGATCCTCGACAAGTTTCCGGTTCAGTTTTCTGTAATCCACACACAACCGGGTGGTACCATCTTTCTTCTTAACTAATACAATTGGACTCACATATTCGGATGTGAGCTTGGTCTTACAATCCCTTGTTCTATCCATTCGTCGATTTGCTTGTTGACATCTTGATTCTCAGAAAATGATAAACAGCGTGCAGGTTGGTAAACCGGTATGTCGTCTTTCAAGATATTCCTCATGAACACATTTGTCCTTTCGGTCTTCTTTGGCTCATAGTTGGAGATTAATTCAAATAGTTCTCTGCGTATTCGCGGATTTGTAACATAGTGAACTACAATTCCGTCTTCCACTTCTGCTTCGTAAACTTGCATATGAAGGAAACAATTTTTATCCTCATGTATTCGGAACTGAACACTTTCTTTATAAAAGCAGACAGACGCTTGCTCCAGTATATCTGAACCTATTACTGCTTGAAATTCCAAACTCGGCGTAGGTACGACATGCCACGTCAGAGAATATTCTTCTCCATCTAGTTCAATCTTTCTCTGGAACGACCCTTTCGTTTTGACTTCGTACTTCCCCAGTCCGATCAATACTGCAATGTCTTTCGAGAGTTTCGACGGTTCGATGATTCCTTTGCTTACATCTTCTCGAATGAGCGAAACTGAACTGCCGCTGTCAATGAGAGCTTCAATAATCTTGTTCCCCATAGTTATTTTTCTGGTCTTAATTCTTTCTCTAGTGGTTCGTGAGCAGATTTGGATTGAGGAGTCTGTAGAGTTTTTAATTTTCGAACATTTGGGGCGCTTCGTACAATCCACGGCATAATGACCTGGTCCTTTACAGTAGCTACAAGTTAGTCGTTTACTTTTCCCGGAGTAGGAGGTACCGTTTAATTGAAAATGTTTTTTCTCACGCTTATTACTTCCACCTTGGAGATATTCAGTTCTTTGAAAGTAAGTATCGCTTGATCCGCTGGCTTCGTATCTTCTTTTGGCAAAAATGAGTTGTAAAATTTCAGTCTTAATGTTCTTCGGACACTTTCATACTCTTCAAATTTTTCCGCTATCTCGGCAGGTGAATTAATAGTAGACCATTCATCTAAAAAGTGTTCCTGAAACTCGTACGGTGCATTCTTCTTTATTTGGTCGGCTATAATTAGTTCTCGCAGCTGGTCGAAAGTTTCTACATCCATCCATCGAAGTACGTTTGTATTTCGTAGAAAAAATCTTGCCAAGTTCGTTCATTAGATTTTCGGTGAGAAATAAAGAGTTGACGAAGTTTCTCCGGGGATAACTTGAACCTTTTTAGCAGTAAACTCTTAACGTGGTTGTAATCGTTGCATTTATCCGCTGGCTCTCTGGCAATCAAATGAGCAATGTCGATAGGAATCAATCCTATAAGCTTTTGTACCCAGTCCTTCTTCGGCAAGAATGTTAATTCCGCATGTCGTTCAAATAAAGTCAGGTTCAAGCTAATATTGTCCTTCATATTAACTTTATGAAAAGTTTCGTGAATCAGTTTTGGTGCTTGCGCGTTTTCGGAATTATTCATAGTATTGACATTCTTTTCAGCCTGTATTCGCAATTTCTCTAGTTCATATTTTCGCTCTTTTCGTCGCAATTTCTCCTCTTTTTCTTCTGTACGTATGCCATCCTTCACGATGCTATCGAACATTACTTTAACATCCTCTTCGACGTAATCTGGGCTTTTCACGATGAGATCCTTTAGTTTGGGTTTAGTCAAGCCTGCTTCGACGATCAACACTAACTCTTCGGCGAGTTCTATTAGATCCTCTTTTTTCTTCGAGAGAAGAAATGCCATTTCTTGCAACAAAAGATCAAGAGTGGTGGTTCAAATAACAAATTTAAAATTTTAAACTAAGTTTAATTTTTTTTAAATACTTAAACCGGATGTGAAAAATTTATCCAATAACGCAGAAAAAGCTCCCTTACTCAAACAAGAGGATAGATAAAACGTAAATAAAGTACAATTATAACAGATATATGAATAAAATGAACAAATACTGAAAAACTCTGAAATCGACGCTAAAAATATTCATACAACGAAATTGAAAAATTATGACAGAGTAATATCTTAATTTCTTGAAATATAATCAATAAAAATATATTGAAGATTTATAGCAGAGCAGTATTTTTTTAAAACTAATAATAATATATCACAAACTGAAAGAAAACCAGAAAATATTCGTAAAAAGTATTTAAAAAAATTAAACAAAATATCTATTTCCTTAATTTCTAGAAATATTATTTAAAACAATGTTTGTACACAAGAGATAAAGATATTTTACCAATGTTTAAATCTTATTTTCGAGGAATCAAAAAGAATAAAAGACAATTTTCTACTATTGAGAAAATCAAATAAAAGAAAACATTATTTTTACAAATCATCCTTATTCATAACTAAATCATTCACTTAGTCGCAACTACCGCTAATTAAATATAATACTCTTGTTATAAAATACTTTTATGAGACGAATTGATACGAGAAGAAAATAAAATATTTATGATTCTTAGTTATTAATCACCTGAAAACAAATTTTAAAATAACATGGACAGATGATCATTTCGTACATTATTTCTGCAATCGTTATTTGATAGGAAAGTACCACACTGACCTGGCGATTCGCTGATTTTCGATGATGACGGGAATGGATCACGACGAAATTCTTGAACGCTGCAAGCTGATTTTCACTGGAATGGATGACGACGTTCTTGTGATCGCAGGCGGGCTTTTTCTAAAATGAACTAAAAAAATAAATTAGAAAGGGAGTTGAAATCGACACCGACGAACGGGTAAGGTCTCGACGTTTTGAAAAAAAGTCGTTGAAAAGTGAACACGAAGAAAAAATAATGAATAAGGCATTTGCTATATATAGACAAATGCTTAATACGAAGAAATGAGTTTAAATCTCGGCCAAAGTCCCCAAATTGTGGAACGGATGTCTAGGGGTAAATGATGAAATTTTGGACGAAGGAAAGCATAAGCCCCGTTTAAAGAACAATTAATTTATTAAGATAAGGAACAGGCTATATTTACAGCTTTGAATTATTTACAAGAAAATAAATGAAAGATAGTTCGAAAAGAGAGCACCTGTTAGAGGGGGGCGTCAAACATCGCTAGGCCTAAAGTAGCGTTGTTTACGAAGGCAAAGTTGCTGAGAGGGCGTCGACCTTACTTCGTTCGTGTCCGGTGTGCGAGTGCCAAAAAATGATCTCGCGCTCAGGGACTATATGCGTCTGACGTCATCGCTCCGAATTCTTTCATTGGGCACTGAAATGCCTCGATTCAATTTGGTTTGTTTGGGGCCGCCATCTCTTACATCTCTCTCACTCGAAGTATATTGAAAATTTAAAACATTCTAATTATTCGAAATTAATTAAATACTATTTCCAACAAATATATAGGGAGAGAGTAAACTTATAGCAGGAATTGAATGAATAGAAAGGGATCTACGGTATTTTAAATCAGTAGAATGCTACACAGTACACCAGAGTTAAAGACATACAAATAATTTATTGTTCCTCGGGTGGCCAGATACAATTTGTTCCACTGATCAGAACCACTTTGCGGCCGTTTGTTGAGGACCACTGGTTTAAAGTATTATTTTAATTTTTGAGAACTACCAAAGTTTTTTTTAAATTCTTATATATAACACATCTGAAATCAGAAATATCATTAAATGAAATGCACCTGAATGATCGAGATGTTCACTTATTTATACTGAGTTAATTTTCAACTCAATTTGCTTGAACTTTTCTCACAAAACAGTTCAATTCTTTATGTGATGAAATATTCCGGAAAACACTATGTATTAAGTCATCAGTAGTTGAATGTTCATTCATCATTCTGTGTAGAACGTTTGTTTCAAAGGATTTACAAGCAAAGAAATAATTATATAATTTAAATTACATACGCAAAGCTATAACACACAGGAATAATTGTACAATTCATATTATATACACTAATTATGGTACATATTTAAATTTTTACAAACAAAGAAATAATTATATAATTTACAATGTATGACACACGCGCGCTCGCAGGCAAACAAACCAAATTGGTCCAATAAATCATTCTGAGTAGAAACCCACTTATGTCTATAATCGCTGACTTTGGGTACCAGCAGGTTACTCATCTTCCACACTGATCCTTCCCCTGAAACCTCTTATACACTGCTGGACAATTGCTAAGGACGGATCAAAAATTGCTATGTAGCATAACATTAAGAGAGACTTGAGGCCTAGTAAGATAAAATATAGTTGCCACACTGTTCAGACATTAGAATAAAGAATATTTATTGTTCGGGAAAGTACAAAAGCTGTGAAACATCTGAAAGAAAAAAATGTTCATTTGATCTGCGTACGGAGAAATGGAACAATGCATCTAAAAGTCAGCAGGCACCTTCAAGAAAGGTATCAGTACGGGATATGTACACCGTGGAGTGTGATGCAACATTCCACACGTCGTACTATACTTTGCACAACATTATCCAGCAGCTGTTGAGACAATTTATCCCATTCCTCTGTGAGTGCACGGATGATGGTGTTCTTGTTTGTCGGGGGATAGTTTCGACCAGCAACTTGCCTCCCCAAAGCATCCCACACATTTTCAATGGGGTATAGATCTGGAGAACGCGCTGGCCATACGAGACGTTGAATACCCTCACTGTCTAGACAATCCTGAACAGCGAGTGTTCGATGACATGTTGCGTTGTCGTCCATAAAAACAAATTTATCACCGACAGCACCACGGAAAAGACGAACATGAGGAAGTAGAGCTTCATCAATGTATCGTTGGCCCGTCATAGTCCCATTCGCAACCACATGTAGGCGCGTGCGGCCATTGATCATGATGCCGGCCCACACCATGATACTGCATGTCGGATATCGGTCATTTTCCTGGATATTTTCTGGACGATAAGCAGTACCACTCTCGCGCCAGATCAGTTGGCGTCTGCATTTCGATGACAGACTGAACCTACTCTCATCTGAGAATAGTACGCATGTCCAGTCCTGTTCAGTCCAATTGTGATGCTCACGATACCATTGCAAACGGGCAGTACGGGGCTGTCTGGTCAATGGGACACACACAACAGGTCTGCGTGCGTATAGTCCTCCTCCCCTCAAACGTCTGGCAACAGTTTTTCGGGAGATCTGCATTCCTGAGGCAGCAAGAAACTGATTTGCCACCTGCTGAGCTGTGGTGCGCCTGTTCCTTTTTGCTGATAGGACGATATATCTGTCTTCTGCAGGCGTCGTACTTCTAACACGACCTCCCCCGTGCCGTCTACTACACATTCCATTAGTTTTAAATGACTTCCACAGTCGTGAAACAACGCTGTGAGCGATGTCGAACTCCCTGGCAACATCTGTTATTTTTCGCCCTTCTTCGATCTTTCCAATAATTCGGCCACGCATAAAATCATCTATGTGATGTGGGGAAGACATGCCAAAAATTTTAAGTTCGTCTATTAAATCTTTCCTGGAAAACTTGTGACGAATCTATACGGAACTTTATCACTAACCTTCTGAACCGACCTTTTTAGGGAAATTTAATTCCCTACCTATTTCCAATCAACTCCAAAAAGCGGACAGGATTCCTTGTTATGCAGATTAGATTCAGTATTTAAGTCAAACGAAATAGTAAAGTTAGAGCAGTAGGAGATAGACATTGAAACATAGAGTTATAGTGATTTTGAATTGAAATATTGTTGTTGAAGATAAATTAACCTCATGAAGAATTGAGATTCCGAGTGGTAAATATCTTTTTGAAATTAAAGTCTCACTCAAGCTTTAAGAGTCGGATTAAAGTTAAATGTTCAATAAGAACATTATTAAATATAATTCTGGGATCTCTTATCGTGGTAATTTCTGCGTGATCATTATTTAATAAATTAATTAATTGAATTATTAACTAATTAAGCTAATTTAAAAGATATTATCTTTAAAACCTCATAATATTAGTTGTCGAATTTGTTAATAAGTCTTTGATTCTATTTGAGAAAGATATCCAAATAAAGAAAGTTAAATATAAAAATGGCTACTGGTTCTTTTATGTCTCATAATTATTCTAGTTCTCAAAGTGAGGTCCCCAGGGACTATCACAAACTTTGACTTGAAACAACTGTCCTGTCCACACGCGTCAAAACCTTTAAAGCTCTTATGAACGCTATCACGTGAAGAACAGACGTGGAAAAAAAATTTGCATACTCATACTTCTTCTTACTAATATCCCGCACTTATTCTACTTTTCCACATTTTGCTTCCTTTCATTTTGTGGTTGCTATGGATGATAGTGTTATCCGCCCTTAGCAATTGTCCAGCAGTGTATCATTCAAACACATGCGTACTAGACAAAGTTTCGTCTCCATAAGCCTTGGTTAACATTTGCAATTTTTTCGTGGCTGATTTCTTAAGTTTAAGATTCCTTAACTTGATGTTAATTCAGTCGTTTTTGTGGCAGAATGAAGTTGCACGTCTTCACTCAATGACGCAATACTTCCAATTGGCGGGATCGATTAAGGTGAAATTGGCCTCATAGATAGAGGGGTTTGGAATGACTTCATCAAAAGAGTTGTTGCCATTTCCACATTTTTAAGCTACAAACTAGATCTCGTTTTCGTAAGCTACGCACTTGATCTACCTTTGTATCCTAATTACACTTGCGGCTTATTACTGTCAATAGGCTACCCCACTCACAGTAATATACCATCTTGGAATCCGAACGAAGACTTTTTCAGTAGATGTACCAGTTTGGCATCGGCTATCCGCTACGTCCTATAAATAGCTTAATTGAATAGCTTAAAAGAATTTTTCACTTTTCTAATCTGTAAGAAATTAAAACCGCTGTTAAGGAATCAAAACGAACTAAAACATCTCAATATATATATTAATTTATGCAAGTAGGTAATCATTATTTTTTTATTAAAAACAAGTGTTAAGAGTTATGAATGCTGTTTGAGAACTGAAAGGGGGGGAAATGAAACAAAAAATATGATTAATAGTACAAAAAATTTCTCACCTTTAAAATACATATATACACTCTTTCGCAACACAAGCAATGAAAAAAAAATTAAATATCATGAAAAAGTGATTATATTTATTGAAATTCAAAATGGACAGATTTCCTATTCAGGGATTGTAAGAATAAAAAGTTAAAAGTCGTAGCCCCAATCAATATTTGTTCCTTAAATGGTAAAATCAAAAGTTAATAAAACAGCCCCTGGTGACTATGCAATTATGGTAGTGTGAAAGTCGCGGTCAAATCACGTAAGGCTCACCAGTTATAAAGGTATGAAAATTATAGCGTAGACTGTAATTGAAAACGATTTCATCGATTTCCAGCTGAAATTAGCAGCGTTGTCTGAATGTTTTATCATTGAGATTAAACTTCATAATACGATGGATTTTATTATTTTGAATTTCCGATGACATCTAAACTGGAACCCTCTGCCCACACTTCCACACCACGCCATCATGAGTACATTAAGCAGTGATGAATTTAGCGTGAAACAACCTCTCTAGACAACAACGACTTAATAACGTCGGTCATAAATTCGTGGCCATAACCACTAGGCTATTCGGGACATTAACGTTTTTTGGTGGGGGGGGAGAATTTATTTTTTTGAAATAACGTCCTTAAAATCAGCACGCTTTTTTTGAAAAAAAGTGATTACCCTGTGGTTGCCAAAACATTTGTAACGCATTCAGGTTCTTTTTCTCCGCCTCGCTATTCTGATTTTGAAGCTTCTTGCAAAAAATCCGGATAATTCCGCAACTCCTTGTCAAATTCAATTCGAAACCGTCAATCAATGCCAGGCGTGGGCTAATAGCAACGCGCAAATTTTTATGTTGCCCGCCAAGACAGACATAAAATCCGCTTTGAACCAAGATGCGCTTTTAATGTGCATTATTAATGTGATTCATCTTTACATTTCACTGTTACGAACACAAAATAACTAAGTTTTTCTACTATGACTAAACGATCATCAGCAAAGCTTGGAGGATGAATCCACAAAAACTTTCAAGATTGTAGGAAATAGGAGACTATATTCGATTTGTGCTCTGTTATCATCACTACTGATATTGATACAGCTTCTGAAGTGCTACAGCTTGAACTTATTGACTTGAGTCAGATCACAGAGTGAAGTGTTTAATGCTATAACATTGAATTTTACAAATTTTTGTCAGCTGAAAAACATACATGAATGAAGTCGACTTATATTTGTGCGAGTGAAGATTTCTTACATAAAGATCAACAAAAGTAAATGCAGATGCAAATTGACTTTTCCGCTTTCTCTGTACAAATGGGGTGCTTCAGCAGCCTCCATTCCCTTCCTGGGACTGAAAGGTGTGCATTGTGTTGGCGACTTGGATGGTTAGGTAAAGGCGTGGCTTCAAGATGAAAAAAACCACTGGAGTATGCTGGCAGAGAAATCCTTGGACTTTTTGGATGGAGCCTTCTGATTGGATGTTGGGAATGAGCTCTCAGTATTTACTACCCGATTCAGAGTAAACGAAATGAATGGAAAATTAAAATTAAAGGAGAAAATATGGAATTAAAAGGAGGAACTTTTGAAGTTAATTAAAAAAAATTTATTAATCAATTAAGATGGATCCAACTAGTAGATAGGTTTTTGTTTATCTGTTTTAGCTGTTTTAAGTTTAGGTAGTAAATGTAAACTTTCCCCAGCGTTCTTTTTACTAGGCTAGATATTATATTGAAAAGTTAAAAACTTAAAGAAAGTTAAATATATTATTTTCCTAGTACTCACCGAATTTTCGGGAGCTTTGTAAACTATTCTTTTGTTCATTGTTATGATGTTGGGATTCACAGTATTATTTTGATGGCAAGAGTGGTTGAAGGGGGGTGAATTCCCCTAACAACGTGTTAGCGTAGGATACTCCCCCTCGTATTTCGCTATAATGAAAGTATTATTTTTATATATCTTTTCAACTGGAGAACCTTTTTGGAATTTCGGGCCCTTGGTGCAGTAGGATGCATGTCCGTATTCCTTATAGTTATAATACAGTAATCGTTAACCTGCTTTTCTTTTATTTCGCTGTTTTCAGTTGTATGCTCTTTTCCACTCTTTAACCGTCTGGCTTTTAGAGGGCAGTTTGCCGATATAGTGACATATAGTAGGGGCTGTAATGGGAATCGAAACAATCAATCTTCCTTATTTAAAAAAAATAGAAAATTATGATAGGGTACACTTGTCTCATTAAACTGATTCTAAAATTAAATAAGCTTCCAAATATAAACAAAATGAAAGTGGCATAGTAAATTAACTGAATCAAATATTCACTGTTTTTCGTCTAATTTGTTTTTATTAATTTTTAAAATGAATGCACTCATTTTAAGAATATGCATTCCTCCGGCATCCACCCGCAAAGCAAAACAAGTTGGCCAACCCTGAAAATACCACATAGTTCTGAGACGTCGACGAATGGTACATTTAAAGACCATTACTGTGTTTCATTTAAACCTCTGACCGTAACATCAATTTTTTGCCGCTCTTGAATATATCCATTTTTTTTAATTTAATTACATTAAGGATTGTTTTAAATTTCTTATCGATCATGGAATAGAGTAGAATTTTTAATAGTTAAGTCTTTATATATGAGGAACACTATAGAAATTAATTATAATCATGAAAAAATAATAATACCAAAACCGAAAAAATAAGAGGAATATGAATACTGATAGACGGTGATAGATAAAAAAAATCGCACATATCGTGAGTTGAAAAAAATCGCCAAATACCACCACGGGATCCTCTCACCAGGTTGAGTCCAAATGAAGATGTCATGGTGGCCCACCCCCAAAATCGCATCAAAGCGTTATATACAGGAATCAAAGCATATCATCCCCGTCTGAGAGACAGATGCTCCGATCAAAGGGTTAACTGCACATGAATCGTGGTGTTGCATGGTGCTACAAATGAGATTCAGATCTTATTGCTTTGTAATTGAGTCCTCTTAAATTAATGCAATTTTTTTTCTTAAAAAATCAATTTTTCACCAAATAGATTTCATAGAAGTATATTTTGCCTGCAGCATATTGATATGGAGAAAGGTTATAGTGAACTTCGAGCGCCGTATAGTAACGAAAAGATGGTCAATGAATATTTTAAGCTCGTATGCAAATTGTCTGTAATTATTTCCTACAATGAACCCAGGAAAATAAATAATTTATCTAAATTCTATCGTGAAAAAAATTTGGGTAAATTTTGAAAAATCATGTAAAATATTAATGTATGTAAACTGGCTCAGAATGTTTCGTAAGTTAAAACTTTAAAATAATTATACTTATTTTACGATTAATAAATATAATTATAATTATAAATGATAATAATTGTGTTGAGACTATTTATTTGTGCTGGATTTTTGTCCTTCTAGCAAACAAAAGCACACTAAACAGATTTGAAATTCAGTTTTGGATGGATGGCTGTGGAGCAAATCCTGCACTTTTAAACCAGTTAGCATTTTTCCTTGGGCTCATATTTTACAAAGTCCGCTTTTAATGAAAGTTTGTATTGTGTAAAAGTACGAGGGGACTGTAAAATTTCTCATTACTCTACAGAGTTTTCAAGTACAATTTAATTCACTATTTTCTTTCAAAAATTTGAAATAACTGAATAAATCGGAAACTTTCAGAAACCAATTTAAGATGCATTCAGTAGAGAAAAAGAACAACAAATCTGACTTTTTTAATTTAAGAAAATGGTTATAACTTCGCTAATACGTGCACTGATTTAATTCAGATTTGTTTACTAGAATTCGGAAAATCGACAGTTCGTGTTTACTCATATGACCTGACAAGAATAACATTTTGTAAATATTTATTTTGATTTAATATACTATTGTTGAGAGAACAATCATTAAAAAGTATTATCTAAAAAAAAACATACAATTCGACACTAATCTAGAGCATAACAGAAAATGCATGAAAATATTACTAATGGGAAAATTTTAACTCGGCTTTTTGATATACAATAAAAATTAGTGAACAGAAAAATGTCAATATAAAAAATCATTCTTGGTGGAATGTGCAATTGCACAAACATAGCAACACACAAATGCGTTATCTAAACAACAAAACAATTTCTTTTTCATCCTATTTTTGGAAGAATGTTTCTGATCTACGCGACGGAAGCGTCATTATGTAACATTGCTTTCTGTTAAGTGGAAAGTTTTAATCTAAAAAGGACTGAAAACACGAGGGGCGCTGTCCGCTCGAAAGACAAAATATCACTGAAAGTGGGAGAAAAGAAAATGTGTTTTTTTAAGGTACTGTTCAGAAAATATATTTTTCTTTCATTACTTCACGATTGTATTTTACATCAAAATAAATTTATGTATTATTCTGGCAATTTTTCTCAAAGATTGTTCTCAAAAACCTATATCATGTATTTTTTAATGAAATCTGGATGCATCCGACTTTATTTATTTTTGGAAATCGTAAATTAAAAAAATTACTCTTCTAAAACACTTCTTTCAGCACTGAAGAAGTAAAAAATAAACAATGCTTCTACAGAAATATTAAAAATTAAGTCTGTTCACCAGTAATATTAAAAATACTTCCATAAAATTATGGCGAAAATGTAAATTTTGAAAAAGTAGTTAAAGTAATAAATGAAAAATGACGGCATCATATATGGTGCGTATGTATTCTTTGGGCACTTGGAGCTTACCTCCCGGGACGCGGATAACATGGAATTATCCGATTTTCTGGTTATAAATTTCAAACCACCAAAATGAAGGGGACCTGTAGATATTCTGGACCTAGGCCCCGAAATAAGCTTAAACCGGCACTGGCATCATATTCCATATAATGTCATAACGTATTTGTTCGACACATCTCTGTCAGTTTTTTTAAAATTCCTGTGATGATATTTAAATAATTTAACTTTTTTTTGCATCTGAAAAAAAACGAAGATCGCATTTTTCGACTAACAGAAAATGATTGAATTAGGCGTTCAATTATTTTTAATCTATAAAAGCCATTTATTTGTAGAAATCAGATCTCTCTCACAACACAGAGTTTTAAGGCTTCAAAAAACGAAGGAATTTACTATGACTAGTCTTTCTATATACATAAAAGATCGTTAAGGAAAAACAGATGTATTCGAAATGTGAATTATAAAAGTAGTATATCTTAGAATTTTGTAGAGCACGGAGATGCACACGAAATCCGCTTATCATAACAAAGTTTTCGAGTGCATTCAGAAGTGCTTTGACAAAAATACCAACTTTACCAGCAAAATGTTCTCTCCAAAACCCATCGTAAGAAAATACTTGGAAAAATACACTTTTCACAGTTAAAAAAATATTACCACTACAATAAATGTAACGATAAGTATTAAGAAAATAGACTCAAACTCCAACTCCAACATTTAATAAAGCCATAATCCAGTATTGTTAAGCCGATTGAGTTCGGTGTAAATAAGAAATATATTTCGGCTAAATTACTCTAATTAGGGATTACAATGCCCTTTCAAGCATGGTTAGATGATGATGAAGTGGAACATCTAAAGTGGTGTCCTCAGTCACATGATCTGAATATAAATTAGTGTTTGTTGAGATTTTCCAGCAGTGCTCCTCAACCTTTTTATCGCTGCGGACCGGTCAACGTTTGATACTTTTACCGCGGCCCTCTGAGTGTGGGACACGTTGATTGTTTTGATTTAAGAATTTTAATTTTGTCACATTTAAATAGGCCTTCAGAATAAAATATAGTTACACCAAAAATGTATAAAAGTGATTTAACGTGGAATATAAAGTGATTTCCGTGAAAAGTCGCGCAAATCCCAGAGAAATGCACCACTTTAAATAAAATGGCAACAGTTTAATGTTCTTAAATCGGCCGGGCACCATTCCGGGTATTGCGGATCACTGTTTTAAAGAACAAAGTTCGTACGTACTCGGTTTTCTCCTCCGCACACCACCAAATACGTGTACCTAAATGAGGGGCGGTGGCACTAGGGAGTGAATCGCGTAACTTTTGGAATTGTCTGCTAAGGGGCTAATAGGAAGCAAGAGTTCATAAGGAAAGACCGCAATGAGTTTTTTGGTGTTGCTTTTAAATTCATCAAGTGTGTGTAACATGTTCTTTTTTCTTCCTCTATTGTGTGTGTGTGAGAGAGAACATTTATAACATCATGGACTACAAAGTATAACACAGGGGCTCATATAGAAGTAAGGGTGAAGTACAGATCACAAAGAAGAGAAGACTTACAACACGAACATTCATGTCTTACCCTGGATTCGAACCCAAGCCCTACGGCTCCGCAGTCAGCGTCACTAGCCACTATACAGGATGGATGACAGTGTCATATGTTTCACATTTATGCGCACCGATCTGAAACGCACAGTGTGTGTGCGTGCGTGCGTGCGTGCGTGCGTGTGTGTGTGTGTGTGTGTGTGTGTGTGTGTGTGTGTGTGTGTGTGTGTGTGTGTGTGTGTGTGTGTGTGTGTGTGTGTGTGTGTGTAAATAAAACCCAGACATAATTAAAGATTTAATGAATACAAATAAAACAATCTAGATGGAATGAAAGATTATTGAGGTGAGTAGGATACCTTTTTATACCGACAATGTTAAATTGGCTGTTTACGATGTACCCTTTCTCAAAATCTGTTATATGTAAATGTTTGAAGTTTTTCATACAATTAAACTATGCCTATCTCAATATACTGAAATTAGCTTTTATCTAATTTTGAATTTCTTCATAATTTATAAAATACTCTATCAAACATAGTGAAATTTGACCAATTTTTAACAAATAAAAAGTTTGTACAAAATCAACTTTTCAGTTTTGTATAAAAAGCTCATTTTAGTATATATTAGCCATCATTGTGTGTGTAAATATACACTGCTGGACAATTGCTAAGGACGGATAACACTATCATCCATAGCAACCACAAAATGAAAGGAAGCAAAATGTGGAAAATTAGAATAAGTGCGGGATATTAGTAAGAAGAAGTATGAGTATGCAAATTTTTTTTTCCACGTCTGTTCATCACGTGATAGCGTTCATAAGAGCTTTAAAGGTTTTGACGCGTGTGGACAGTTGTTGTTTCAAGTCAAAGTTTTACAGGAAAGATTTAATAGACGAACTTAAAATTTTTGGCATGTCTTCCCCACATCACATAGATGATTTTATGCGTGGCCGAATTATTGGAAAGATCGAAGAAGAAAGAAAAATAACAGATGTTGCCAGGGAGTTCGACATCGCTCACAGCGTTGTTTCACGGCTGTGCAAGTCATTTAAAACTACTGGAATGTGTAGTAGACGGCACGGGGGAGGTCGTGTTAGAAGTACGACGCCTGCAGAAGACAGATATATCGTCCTATCAGCAAAAAGGAACAGGCGCACCACAGCTCAGCAGGTGGCAAATCAGTTTCTTGCTGCCTCAGGAAAGCAGATCTCCCGAAAATCTGTTGCCAGACGTTTGAGGGGAGGAGGACTATACGCACACAGACCTGTTGTGTGTGTCCCATTGACCAGACAGCACCGTACTGCCCGTTTGCAATGGTATCATGATCATCACAACTGGACTGAACAGGACTGGGCATGCGTACTATTCTCAGATGAGAGTAGGTTCAGTCTGTCATTGGATTGTAGACGCCAACTGATCTGGCGCGACAGTGGTACTGCTTATCGTCCAGAAAATATCCAGGAAAATGACCGATATCCGACATGCAGTATCATGGTGTGGGCCGGCATCATGATCAATGGCCGCACGCGCCTACATGTGGTTGCGAATGGGACTATGACGGGCCAACGATACATTGATGAAGTTCTACTTCCTCATGTTCGTCTTTTCCGTGGTGCTGTCGGTGATAAATTTGTTTTTATGGATGACAACGCAACATGTCATCGAACACTCTCTATTCAGGATGGTCTAGACAGCGAGGGTATTCAACGTCTCGTATGGCCAGCGCGTTCTCCAGATCTAAACCCCATTCAAAATGTGTGGGATGCTTTGGGGAGGCAAGTTGCTGGTCGAAACTATCCTCCGACAAACAAGAACACCTTCATCCGTGCACTCACAGAGGAATGGGATAAATTGCCTCAACAGCTGCTGGATAATGTTGTGCAAAGTATGGTATGACGTGTGGAATGTTGCATCACACTCCACGGTGGAAATATCCCGTACTGATACCTTTCTTTAAGGTGCCTGCTGACCTTTAGATGCATTGTTCCATTTCTCCGTACGCAGATCAAATGAACATTTTTTTTCTTTCCGATGTTTCACAGCTTTTGTACTTTCCAGAACAATACATATTCTTTATTCTAATGTCTGAACAGTGTGGCAACTATATTTTATCCTACTAGGCGTCATGTCTCGCTTAATGTTATGCTACATAGCAATTTTTGATCCGTCCTTAGCAATTGTCCAGCAGTGTATTATAAAAAATTTACATACCTCTGAACAGTAGTTTCACAGAAAAGGTACATCGGACATCAAAATTTACATTTTGAGATAAATTTGTTTTAATTTATACAGTGAGACTTCTAATCGACTAGAAAATAAAAGAATAAAAGGTACAGTTTAAAATAAAATATACATGTTTTGGTTTATATCAGAAGTTCAACTTTTAAACAAAAACGAAGTACTTTGTTTACATTTTTCACCATTTAAATGGGCGCAGCCCAGTTTCAACGTTTATTTAAAATTAGATTTTAAGGGCTTCTAATCACACTAGTCTAATTATCCTTAAAGTGAGGTATTCTTAGAAAGGTTAAAATCTATACAATTTGCAAATGTAAAATCAAAAATTGTGAAAAAAATAAGATTTTAGCTCTTTCCAACACTTCTTAATCATTTACTAGTTACATGGCCCAGCGTTGCGCGGACTTTCTCTACTTCTATAAATTTTCCCTTTCCTTCAAAAATTAGCCCTTCTAATATTCTTTTTCAAAATGATTTTAAAATTTGAGTATTTTTTAAAAATTCATAAAAATAAAGTTTTCCACATTTTATTTTTTAAGTCACTAACTGTAAAATATCAAAGTATGAGTTTTTTAAAAATCATTTACATATAAACGCATCGATATTGTTTCATTTTAGAAAAATTCATAAAATATGTAAAGTATCGTTGTTCTGTAAAAAAAAAAAAAAAAAAACAATACTATATCGTGACGAAATAAATTATTTTTCCAGTTACAGAATTGCTGGCGAAGTTATTAAATGCGCGAATAAAATTTTGAGTAGTTTTTAAAGAAATCATAAAAACTAAGCGATGATGTTTTTCGAACCCGGGTACAAAAATTACTAATTCTGCGATTTAACCGACCACTCCCCGAAATCTTCGGGGGGGAAATAAAAGACCTTTAAAATAAAAGCAGGAGATATTCAATTTCACCTAGCGATTTTTGTTAAAGTGTTAATTTTTTTTCGGGCTTCATTTTTAAGTTAATGTCTTTAAACTTCATATATAGATAGCAAACAATGGTTATTTTTTAACAAAAATTGTAACAAAAATAATGCTTAAATATTTCTCGCAACAAGGGAAGAAAACGAAAAACAAGCCAAAAAAACACCGATTTTTAAGTTTTTTAAAACCGTAAGTATTAAGAATTTTTTTCAATATTTGTACAGATTACGGATAATATCAATCCACACAAGGGAAAGAAAGTTTCGTGAGTTTATTTCTACCAATAAAGAAGTTACTATGTATTTAAATAAAATTTTGGTCATTTTTTGAAAAATCGTAAAACAAAAGTTTTTGACATTTAATCTTTTAAATGACTAATTCTAAAATAGAAAAGCATGAACTCATTTCATTAACGTGAAAGAAAATGCAAACGGAACGATTTAGAAATCATTTTCATAAAATCGTATCGATTTTGACTCATTTCAAAAAAAATCGTAAAAAAGAGAAAATACTATTATTTTGTAAAATAAAGGATATCGTATCGTGGAGAAGTAAATGATCTTTCCCATTCTGTAATTATTTTTTGTCTGAGTCTCAAAAAAAATTAGATCGCGATTTAAAAACGTCTGGGATAAAAAAAAATATCGAAAAATTGTAACTTCGCCACCTGGTGGGAAAAAAGTAAAATAGTTATGTGTGTTTTAAGGTTTTTCATTAATATGTTTTTTACTAATTGCAATATCGAATGTAAATTATCAACACGGATTCCTCGGATCGTTCCCCATCTTTTGGTACCTTCGGCGAGTTCTTGCGTCGTGCGTTTCGTGAGAAGATACACCTAGTCGTACGGATAGTTTGTTTACCTTAGAATTTTAATAGCAAAGATACATCAAAGTAACAGTGATGTGCATAAGATGTGGTAAACTTTTCATGTCATTCCTTTCAAGAAAGAGATATTCAAATATACACTGGTGTGCAAAACTTAAGCAACAATGTAAAAATTTAGCATATAGCCATGAAATTGCAGAAAAGGAGGTCTGGAGATCAGTACAGTGAACAAGTAAGTCAGTAGAAACGTCATGCGTATGCAAATATCAGGAACCAAACGTTAGAAGCGACGTGAGCGTACGCAAAACGCATGATGTCGGCGCGCGCTGCTCAACAGTTGGTTAAAATGAAGGACGGAGACGCAATTCAACGTATTCGTTGCAAGTGCCAGTGAGTCAGTTCGTGAAATATGGCTAGAAGAAATCACCTGGACGACTTCACACGTGGAAGAATGATCGGAAAGCTGGAGGAGGGGCGTACCGTGACCAGTGTAACTGCAGAGTTCGGAATCAACAAAAGTGTCGTTTCGCGCGCTTGGAAAACGTTCCAAACCACAGGTACAGCTGTTAGAATGGTTGGTGGTGGCCACCCGAGGACGACAACTGCAGGGGATGACCGATATATCGTCCTGCAGGCGAAAAGAGGCCGACAGCAGTCACCAAGCTCTATTGCTCAGCAACTCTGTACAGCAACGGGGTGACAAGTGTCGCGGTTTACTGTGGCCATACGCCTTCACAAAGGGAGCCTATTCGCCCGCCGTCCTGAACGCTGCCTCCCGTAGAAAGTTAACCACCGACGCCACCTTTTACAGTGGTGCAGAGAGCACAAAAACTGGACAACTGATCAATGGAGTCGTGTCCTCTTTACGGATGAGAGTCGGTTCAGTACCAGAAGCTATTCTCGACGCTTTTTGATTTGGAGAGAGATCGGGACCCGGTTTTATCGCTGTAACATCAAGGAAAGATGCCATTACGGTGGTCCTGGAGTTCTTGTCTGGGGAGGCATTATGCTGAACGGGTGAACTGAGCTCCACATTGTCGACAGAGGATCTGTAACTGGGGATCGCTATTGTGAGGAGATACTTCTTCCCCATGTGCGTCTGTTCCGAGGTGCCATTGGCCCAGACTTCATTTTTATGGATGACAATGCACGGCCACATCGGACTCTTGCTGTTGAGGAGCTGCTGGAAAGTGAAGATATCACTCGAATGGATTGGACAGCGTACTCCCCAGATTTAAATCCCATCGAACATGTGTATGATGCTTTGGGGATACGTATTGCAGCACGCTTACATCATCCGGAGAACACCCAACAATTCAAACAGATGCTGATTGAAGAATGGGTACTCCTACCGCAAGAAATGTTGCACCAGCTGGTTCTGAGTATGCGGAGACGGTGCGAAGCAACCATTGCAGTGAGGGGTGGGCATATACCATATTAAGGAACATCTGCTTTTTGTTCTTCCTGTTGGATAGACCATCATGAGTCACGATACTATGCGTTCAATAAAGCTTGTTTTTTTTTTCATTCCATACCGTATGCATTGTATTCCTTTTTCAGCGCCGATGCTTTCGTTATCCTTTACGTACATAATACTCTCCCTCATTTCTGAACTTCATGTCTCTCAGATGATTTTTCGTGGTTATGGCAATAAACCCACCTGTTGCTTAAGTTTTGCACACCAGTGTATAAGCCACTCCAATCCAAACAAAATCCCGCCAAAGGATTGCTGAAGTAGTGTATAAGAAATACTCCACTCCACACCTTGGCCTTCTAACTTCTTTAAAACCAATAATCAAAGGATTGCTGAAACAGTGGAAAAATAAATTTAGCTATTTACTCCCGGCTCGCATAAAGCGTGTCGAATTTAGCACTTCGAACATTTAATTCTCTCTCTCATTAAAGTATTGCACACAAAATATATTTCCCGTTTTATTTCTAAATTTATTTTTTAGTAAGTTTATGCTATCACTTAAAATTAAATTTTTTGAAATAACGTCATTTTTTAAAAAAAAAATATTGTCAATAAAGCTTATGCTTAGAAAAGTAGCAAAAGTTGTACCATTTGATAACCTCAATTAATCGGTCACCTTTTGAAATAACATGCTTAGGTAGGTTTTTTTTTCTTTTTATGGAGAGTCAATGTTAGATGACTTCATTTTCTAAACCGACTCAAACTATGTTCCTTTTTTAATTAAACCATTGGTCTTCTGCCCGGCTCGTGTGATTGAGAATACAAGAATGGTTTTATAAGATGAAGTTAGTGAACATTCACCGTAAAATTGTGAAATGGGTGGTCTCAGTACCTAATGATGTCTTCTGGACAGTGGCAATCTTCCACATTTCTACAAATGTGTTGGTCTTCACTCAACTAGTGATGGGATTTTTTTTTATTTTTGCTATCACTGATATGAACGCATTTCGTACCATACCCTCTTGATGTTGAGTTTCGAGACACCCTGTATATTTTTTAGTATTTTTTTTACGTTTTTTCAAATTTTTATCAAATTTTATTAACAAAGGCTAATTCATAATTTTACACTGGTCTAGATGTTTTATGCAAATTATTTAGGCTTGGTCAGAGGAAACAAGTTTGTCTCCAGTGGATTCCATCACCTGTGGGTGTGCCTGGGAACGAATTTGCTGATGAGCTGGCTGGTAAAGGATGTGATCTCCCTAACCCCAGCTCCACTGTCTTACCCATTCGGAAATTCATTCCTTCCAAAGAAATAAAATGAATTTGACTTGGCGAATCCCTCCAGCTCACCACTGGTACGTAGCTAAGAGTCCTGGCCTATCTATACAGTGTAGGAGTTCCAGGACTCATCAGACGACCTTGGCGCGCTTTAGAAGCAGTCACCTGCGCAGTATAACCTTTATGCAGGGGGTAAAGTCTTTCTTTACCTGTCCCTGCTCTCTCCTTACTTCCCCTGCTCATCTTCTGGACTGCTGGGGCATTTCCCTGCGACAGTTGTATGAAGAGCAAGACCTGGTGCATGACACTATTATGCGGAAAGGTCAAATGGACTTGGTGTAGTCTTTCCTGCTCCAAGGAGATTGGAAACAACAGAATTTTTTATTGCATTTTGCTTTATAAATATATATATATTTTTTATTTTAGCATAAAGATATCCAATAATGTACATCCTACTAGCACAAGAAATTGGCCTTCTATTAAAAAAACTAATATTTCTTTAATAAAAATAAAATTTTAATCGAACACATTTATTCTATTGTTTCTTTAAATCTTCACTTATTATTTTTCAAATTTCTACTTCGGTTCTAGCGATTTTTAGTGAGTTTTGAACCTCTTATGCCTGCTTTGCAATTGGAACAAAAGATGACCGAATAAAACAATAGTACTCTAGATCTCTATTCAGTATATGAGACAAAAATTTATTTCCATCGAAGAAGCTCCAAATTTTAACACAACGCTTCGATATGTTGCAACAGCTCAAAGTTGAGGCACTGGACAAGACTTTAAAAATTACTTGTGTAAAAAAATGAGCAATAGTAAAAATGTGCTGTTTTCAAGAATAATATGCAATGCAATTCAAAGTTATCACAGCAACCCTTGCTCCAACAAATAATGAAAAAATGTGTAAATTAATATTCTCTTACAATTTTGTTTGAAACATTATTTGTGTATGTATATTTTATTCATAATATTAAAATATAACTATTTCGACACAACATATTTTTTTCTTTCTGTTTAACTAATGTTAGCAATATGAGTAATAATGATTCATGTTATGTTCTTTTCCATATTATTTATCAATTAATCTTTCTCAATAGGGATAAAATGTATTTTTCGAGATATTTAGGCTATTTACGATAAATAAATTTAGAAAATAACTTTGAAATTGTTTATTTTTCATTTTAACGGCCTATCATTAGATACTTCATAGAATAACTAGGTAAAAGTACGCAATTTTTCATCTATTATGTACTTTAGTTATTCCATGCAATACCTAGTTATTCTAGGAAAAAACTGAATTATACACTATAACAGCGACATACGTAAAATTTGAGAATTGTCTCTTTCTCCAGAAATAGTCCTATTAAATCATCTCGCCAATAAATGAGGCCAAATCTAAGAAGAGAATGATAAATGACCAAAAGACATATTGATGACCAATTACTGAAATTCTTTACCCTTCAATCTAATGAGTCCAATCAATTTTTTGCCACATTACTGACATCATCACTCAATTTTGTCCAATAAACTGTTCCCTCTGCCCAGACTTATTCTCGATACATGAGGGTTATTAGAATTAATGTAATGTTGAGGATTGCAAATTTACTAGATGAAAAATCATTTTCAGAATACATAACATGAATATTTAATTTAATTTTTTGATTTATAGATAAAGCGTTATTAATTTTAAGGTAACAAAGACGTGAAAAAAATTCAAATTTCGCTTTTTTATTATTATTTTACTTTTAAAAAATAGAGAGCACTTGGTTGCACCCATAGATACATTTAGGAGAATTTGATAAATAAAACGCTAGAAAAATGAATTTTAGAATTGTAAGCTAATGTGACGTATGTATGATACAAGCACAATTTTATCAAAATCCGTTTTGTATATAACATGCATCGTGAAAAATTAGTTTTTTTATACTAAGAATGTATAACTTTTCTGTATTATAAGTTCACAAATTTATTGAAAGTTCTACATTTTTTTGCTCAAAAATTACGGAAAATTTAATTTATTAATTACAAAACTTTAAAACAAAATTTTGCCTTTTGAGATGTTAATTTTGTCTAGTATCGCATTTATAAATACTCAGTGAAGTTCTTAAATGATAAATCAAGTGGATATAGTACTAAGTGGACCTTGAGGATTATTCTAATTTTGGTGCAAAATTTTAATTCTTCCTTTCCACAGACATCCCACTTACCCCTTAAAGAAAAATTCAATAAAAAAAATTCTTACTCAGCCTTTATTAATAAAATTTGATACAAATTTAAAAAATTGCGAAATATAAATTTAGAGAAAATATACAAGAGGTGTCCCGAAACACAACGTCAAGCGGGCATGGTATGCAAGGAAGGGGGGTCATATCAGTGATGGGAAGAATAAAAATTCTATATTACTTAGTTGAGAGTGAAGACTAGGATATTTTTACAAAAGGTGGAAATTTGCCACCCTCCAGAAGATATCATTAGGTACTGTGACCACAATTTTAGAAATCTTACGGTGACTTTTTCACTAGTGTCTGCTTATAAAGCTGCCCCAGTAATCGTAGTCATAAATCGGGCAAAAAACTGATGGCTTCTTTAATTTTATAAAACTCAATCCTAAGTGATAACTCAACCTAAATAATTTAGAAATAAAACGGAAAATATATTTTTTGTGTAATATTTTAATTAAATGTTCGAAGTGTTCAAACTTCGGCATGAATGCTGACGCTAGATCAATTTAAAAGTGACCGCTTGATGAGTCGGGAGTAACAAGCTAAATTTATTTCTTCTTGGAGAGAAGTGGATCCTGGCAACGTAATCCGTATTTAAAGACCAAAAAAGGAGAAACCAGAAATTCGCTCACCGACCAGATAAAACTCCAGAATGCGGCCTAGATAAGAGCTTAAAATCAACACTGCACCAGTGGCGTACCGTGGAGGATGCAGAGGGGGTCATTGCCCCGGGCGGAATACGAAAAAGAGCGGTAGCACGCTCAGAAGGTATTACAATTCGAAAGATATTTCAAAATCCAAATCGCGCCTACCGACTGTACTTATAAGTACGACCCACTTTAAAATTACATAGAATAACCATTTTTACGAATACTCTGACGAAACTCTTAGCAGAATAATCTTTGAAATCCACTCGTCTAAGATATATGGCAGCACGGGTTCTATGATGAATATTTTAGAGGGGAAGGCGAATAGTTTTATAGCAAAAATTGCGTTTTTAGCGAATCGTGAAGATTGTCGTTTTTGTTCCTAAAAACAGTTAATGTCAAAAGGTAAGTGTCTTATATTTTTGTTTGTTAATGAAGACCTTAGAAAATGATTTGACTCTTTATTTTAAGTGAATATAACTAATTTTAGAGTTGAATATCTTTAATTAAGTAATTAGATGTAATGGATTATAAATTTCCCAAAGTTACGTATTTTGTTTATGTATATATCCCTTAATTTTTAATGTACAGATTAAAAAAAAATATTGCATAAAAAAAACTGCAGTAAATAATAATGCGATATATAAAGGCATAATACACGCACAGATGTATGAAGTTTTATAGTCGCTATGCAATCGCATTCGTTTTTGTTACTTAGACTTCTGGCAATCGGACTGTGTGAAGTCAAGGATGCTCAAAATTATTTGCAAACAGAGGGACTAAATATCCATCAATGTGCATAAAAAATACGTGCTTTACAAACTGTACAAGAAGCAAACCGAGACGAATTCGTAGATGACGCTTTAATATATGTTAAAAGTGTATGTGAAGAGCTTGAAATTTCTTTTGAACCCCCTAGACGAATCAGCAGGAATCATATATTTGGCGACGGAATTAAAGATATTCATTTATCGTAAGAAGATGACTTGAGGAGAACAATGTTTTCTTCAATAGACAGAGGAACTGCTGAAATACGAGAAAGATTCCAAAGGTTGTAGAATCTAGCTCAAAAATATGCTATTTTAATGCCTGTTGATCATGGACGAACTTAATTAAGATCAAGCTCCTCAAGAAATTATTCCAACTGTAGCGCGTACGTCTACAAGCTTTCGTAGCTGCAACAAAACCAGACTGTAAAAAAGAACTCATTAGGTCCGGTTTTCTGGGTTTACTAAAATATATTATTGAGTCCATACTTGAAGATGGCATACCAAATATTGTCATAATGTTGAGAATTTCATCAACATCTGCCATCAGTAATGCCAGTTGCGCGAAACGCTTCTCTCTCTCTCTCTCTCTCTCTCTATATATATATATATATATAAGCTAAAATGAATAAAAAATTATCTCAGATCGATTATGCCCACGTTAAGGCTAACAAATTTACCTATTCTGGCAATTGAACATGATACAGTCGGTCGA
>BMAU01004648.1:0-17550 GCA_019973935.1 Trichonephila clavipes
ATTGGCGAGGTGGTTTGTCTAGGGCAGTGATTCTCAACCTTTTTTTTTTGCTGCGGCACATATTTAACGATTTCAAAATTTGGCGGCACACAAAGAAAAAGATAAAAATTATTTACTTACTACAACACACTGCATAAATAGTTTATGACAAAAATTTTAAATATACGAAATAAAAAAACTAATATATACTACAATAATAACTAAACGTTTATTAAGGGGTTAATTACAAGCCAATAACAAAAATACTTTTAATACGAAATTTGAGCTTGATGTTTTTTGATAATTTCATTTACATTTGGTCGTAAAAATGACAATTCTACTCTCATATCGTCTTCTACATTTAACATTCTTGATCTTTTTTTAGTTTTAATGTTGGCTAATGCTGAAAATCCGAATTCACACAAATAAGATGTGGAAAATTGTAATAATATGTTTAAAGCTTTTTTGGCTATCATTTGATAATCGCAACTGATGTCAATCCAAAATGAATTAATTGATTCTTCTGAATGTTTTAAAATTAAATCTCGATTATTGGAAAGCAAAATGAGTTCTTCCTCTTCATTCAAAGTTAAGTCAAATACAGAAGTATACGTTATGAGAAATGGATTACGAACCCAATCAAATTTCTTAATATCTAATTTTGGGAAATAATGAATAATTCTCTCCTCTAATGTTGTCAAATGATCAACAACAATTAATTTAATAGTTTTATAACTGTCTTTATTAACTGACTCAAACTTTTCTAAATTGCCTTCCTGAGCTTTATTTTTCCATAAAGTTATTTGTTTTTTGAATCCCACCAGCTTATAGGTTGAGTTTAAGATATTTTCGTTAGGCCCTTGCATACTTGAATTGATGTTGTTAAAAATAACAAAAATGTCTGATAAGTAAGCCAGTTTAGTACACCATATTTTATCTTCCAACAAATGAACAAATTCATAATTTTTATTTTGTTCAAAAAATATTTTCATTTCGTCTTTTAATTTCAGCACACGAGATATAACTTTTCCTCTGGACAACCATCTTACTTCTGTATGGAGTAACAAGGATTCGTACTTAGCTTCCATAGCTTGGCATAATTTACTAAATAATCTACTTTTTAATGGTCTTGATTTGATATAATTAACCATTTTAACACATTGTTCCAGAACTATTTTCAAATCTGATGGCAAAAATTTTGTGACAAGTGCTTCTCGATGCAAAAAACAATGGGTAACTAATATATCCTCATTCAGTTCTTTAACATGTGCTACAAATCCTTTTAGATGTCCAGTCATAGCTGGAGCACCATCTGTGCAAATGCCAATACATGACTTCCAAGAAACTTTAATTTCATCTAAATATGAACTAATTACTTGAAAAATATGTTTACCAGTTGTAAAATCAGGTAACTCCCCGACAACATAAAAATTGATTAATTATATCATTTTCGTGAATAAATCTAACGAATGCAATTAATTGAGAATTTCCTGTAATATCTATTGTTTCGTCGACTTGTAGAGCAAAATTCGAATTTGCAAGAGTTTTTGCAATATTTTGCTCAATATTTTCTGACATATCTTTAATTCTGCGATGGATTGTATCATTTGAAAGTGGTATTTTGCAAATATCAATATCAGCTGATCCACCAATCATTGTTTTTACAATTTTGCGACAAGCAGGTAATATAATTTCTTCAGCCAAATTGTGAGGTTTTAAGTTAACAGCAATCAATTCAGCTATTTCGTAAGAAGCTACTTGAGCCTTTTCAGACACACATACTTGTTTTCAAAAACTTTTACTTGCTTAATTTTTGATGATAAAGACCTTTCAAAGTAGCTTTTATCTTTTGTTGAAAGCGAAGGATGATTAGTCACCAAGTGACGTTGGAGTTTGCTAGGAACCATAGCACTATTTGATAATTTAAAACCACATATCACACACTCGGGAACAACTATGTCATTTTCCATTGTAGAGTTAAATCCAAATTTCAAAAAATCATCATTATATTTCCGATGGACAACGTAGTTTTTTGAGCAAGAAGTATTTTTACTTGTGCCGGGGGTTGGCTCATTAACTTGGTCCCTAACGTTATCATTATCACTATTATCATCATTAAACTTTCTTCTTTTTAACCATTTATACATTTTCAGAAGGATCTGCAAATAAATTAATGCAAATAAATTAATGCAAAATATTACTACATGCAAATAAATTAATATTAAACCAAATCACATACATTTGCAAATTTTAACGAAAGAAAAGGTGCAGTAACTACTATGCAACACCTTGTGAACCCCAACTATCACTAAAACAACACGTTTTGTACGCAGAAGTGGCAAGTGTGCGCCGACTTGAGACATATTCCTATTGCTATGCACGCCGCTTCATCATAATTTGGCACTAAGAAAAAACGCGTTGCAAAGCAAATAATAAAATAATTTATTTTTTTGTGGATTTAAATATATATTCATGTTAAAAATATTTTTCTTTTTAAATGATATAATTTAATAATATTAACATTATTATATATTTGCAAAATTTGGCGGCACACTTTTGAAATTTGGCGGCACAGTGGTTGATAATCACTGGTCTAGGGGTAAGCATTTAAGGGTGAGTGATGAATTATTAATTGAATCTAAGTCATTTAAACACAAATACTTCAAAGTAAAAGAGAATTTATTTAAAGTTAAAGGGAAATATTTACAAAAGGGGATATTTACAAAGAGAAAGAAATGCAGGAATTAGGTTAATTAAAAGTTGAGTTATACCCCTTTAGAAGACGGGGAAATAAACCTTTCTCATTCTTGGATGTTAGGACTGGTGGTGCCGCGCTGGGCGCGGAAATGCGGTAAAGACGCGACGTGTTGAACAAGCAGTGATTAGTAGGCCTCTGCCGAAAAATTATTCAAGCCGGAGCTATGAAAGCTCACTAGATGGCGCTGCTTCGGAATGCAGTAATAAATAAAATTGAGATTTATAGTCCTCTGAAAAGGATATGACTCAACCTTTTAACAAATGTTTCAAAGGGAAAATCCTACATATATAACTTTTTTTTTCCTTTTTTTCTTTTTCAAAATAAGGCACCCAAAAGTAAATACTGAAACAGAAAATTTGTAATTGTTAGTATATTTGGTGGGTTATTTCTCTTAAAGTATCCGACTACCCTAAAATCATGATTCTTTTCAAAAATTGACAAATTTTTTTATGATTTTATTTTATAGGCCATCTTATTAGCTTAATAAAAATACCAAGTTTTTTTATTTTCCATTCACTAGAACAAAAACTACAAGTGTTTTAGTAAAAGAAGATGCCATAACTTTACACAAGATGTCAAACTTTAAAATGCGTTTTACTCGAAATGTGTTTTTTTTTTCGAAAATCTCAAACAGGACAGCGATCGCTCGAAAAGTTTTGAAATTAATTTGCTGAAATTTTTGTGTATGATCTGAATAACAGTAGAAGTATTTAAACCTTCAGATTTATCAATCACTGTTTATTTCAAAATTTACAGTTCTTTATGTGAATATAATCACTGTTTCTTTAAGCATTTTCATATAATCATTAAGATAAAGTGCTCTAGTTTTTGTAAAAATTGAAATATCTCTTATCCCGAAGGTCGTTTCAAACATGAATAACAAAGTAACACATCAAAATTGAAAAATTGAGAATTTGTTCATTAAGTTTTTGTACAGAGCGGGCCCCGTTTATGTAATATTTTGTACATTTTTACCAGTTTTTTCCCATTTTAATAATAATATTTTTTTTTCTGTTTTCAATTTTTGGATTTTTTTCTTAAAATATACTAAACAAATCTAAAAATCATAAAAAAAATCTCCATTTTTTTTCAAAAAAAAAAGTTGTCGCAAGTAGTCGGACACCTTAACCGTTGCACTCCTAAGTGAGGACATTTTCCCTATGAGAATTCCAACTCTGGGTACGTGAAATGATGAGTAATAATTATAATGTCAAAAGTATTCATAAATATAATGAAAATTGTGTGTATAGAGAACAGCAATAAATCGACTTACGTGAGAATTCCGAGTTTCGCAATTTTTAAATCTCGTCGATTCATCTTTTTTTTTTTCTTCCATTATTAAAACTCAAGTGGAATCATCGCCAGAGGGTGATGAAATGGGCAATTTGATTGAAGAAGTTTTTGATCTTGCCAGGAAAAAAAAATTCAGACGTGGATAATAATGACGTTCAAGAACTGCTAGATTCCTACAATAAGGAGTTGACAGTTGATAAACTCAGAAATGAAAGATTAAGAGCCAGGCATTGAAAAGTTTGAGTCTTAAGACCCAGTTCAATCAGACGATCGAATGGTGTATGATTATTTGACAGGCATCAGTTTTATTGAAAAAGGGTTAACAATTTTAGAAAATAGAGCTAAGAGCGTTAGTTTTTCAACAAAACAAGGAATAAAAAAATTATTAGCATCCTATGAGGAAATTTTGAGGGAGAAAAATGTTTGAGCCGGCAGACTACTAGTAAGATTTTAAGAATTCTGCATCAAAATAACTTCCGTTTGCAATTTTGTAGTTGTACTATATCTACGAATTTGTTAAACATTTTTTTTCTAAATTATTACTTTCTTTCGTCTCTGGTCCCAATTAAAATTATTTATACGTATTTATATTCGAAATTATACCCCGAATTACGCAACTTTGACTTACGCGGTTATCACTTAGTCCCACCTATCGCGTAAGTTCGGGGTATTACTGTACACCGGGGGTGGGCAGACTTTTTCAGGGTACGGGCTACTTCTACCACCCAGTTGCGGTCCACCCAGTGACGTAGGTGTTGTGAGTTAAAAGAAAGTATACAATACATTTGGACTTTAATGTTACGAACCTCTAATTTACGAATTTCTTTATTTTGCGAACTTTTTTGTAACAAGAACATTTTACTATTTTCTTTGTTAAATAGCCTCCAATTAACAAAGTATATTTTCTATTCAACGAAATTTTTTCTTATGATTCGATTAATTTTTCTCCGTAAGTTTTAAAAAAAATAACTTATTTACTCGAATCTAAGCCAAACTTATTCCTAGTTTTAATGCTACTGAAAATCGGACGCGGCTTAGAATCGAAGGGGAAAAAATGTGTTGGATGGGGTATTTAGAGCAATTATAGTTTCATGGATGTATTTAAAAGTTTTAATACTGATAAAATAACTAATTATTTCCTTCTTATTAGTTCTCCATTTCAATTTATTTTAATTTCACAAAATTGGATATTTATAAATCAATTTAGACTATCTTTCAATTTTCCCAAAATCTTGTTGAGAATTTGGGCCGTGGCTTAGAATGGATGGCAGCTTTGTTTCGAATAAATACGGTATTTCTAGACCTTTGTATGATAGAATTATTATTAGGTCTTAGTGAAGGCTGTCACCCGAAAATGTCTTGGCGGTCCACCGGTCGATTGCGATCAACTTAATGCCCACCCCAGCTGTACACCTAATTAGAGTACGTCATCATGATAAGTTTGTAGCTCAAAGCCCTTTTCGGGTGAGCTCGATTCCTTTGGGCATTCCTCCTCCTCTCTCTCTCTCTACTTAAATCCCGTTGGCGTGGCGTGGAAGTCTGGAAAGGGGATGCCAGCGCAGGTGTCATCCAGTTACCAGTATCCGTTGTGTTGCTTCAGAGTACGATGCTAATTAAAATCAAGTCAAAACTCTATATAAATATCAAGACTCACGTTGAAGGTAGGATTTATAGTGATTATTATATACAAGCTTATAGATTCAAGATTTATAGTAGAAGATATATTTATTACAAGCAATTATCATTGCGCATGAACCTTAAAAGCAATACATTTAAAACCAGTGTAGGCTTTGAATTATCTCATTCGAAATTATACTTATTCATAGAAATTAAGAATTCTAAAAATGAAATCTTAAAAATTAAAATGTAAAAATTATACAAAACAAGTAATATAGAAAAAAAATTATTTAATCAATTCCTACTTAGGTCAACAAAAAAATTTTATTTTAGTTACTTTTTATTTAATAATTACAATTAATATATAAATATGTATATATATATGACAGTATCACAATACTAAGTGGCAAAATAGAAAGCGATTTTCCTTGCAATTTTCCATTTTCCTTTCTATATAGGGTGTTGGACTATTATTTTTGTTTGTTACTCTTTATTCATTAATTACATTTAATTAATGAATTAGCATTTGAAAAGGCTGTATTAACATCAAGTATCATCCACTACAAGTTTTAAAAAATGTATTTGAACTTGAGTGGATGAATAAAAAGCATTTTATTAACGATTAAAGAGTTGAAGAAATATGTATATATACACTGGTGTGCAAAAATTAAGGACGAGACGGTTTTTTCAATATAACTTTGTACAAAAGCTTTCCAAATCAACACATTTAATACCGTAAGATCCCCAATACGTAAGGACATGTGTAATATGTAAGCAACACTTACTAAAAGAGAAATCAGAGGGATAAAAAGAAGCTTGATTGAAAAAGTAGCATGGAGCGCAATACGACTGAAGGCCGAAACATCCCTGTGATGGGTGTCCAGCAAGAAACATCCGGTCTTTAGTAGGGGATATGATCTCCCCTGACTGCTAGGCAGGTTTCACAGCGTCTGCCCATGCTGAGAATGAGGGTGTCAAAGAGTTGTTGAGGCATTGCTACCCAGTTGTCTTGCAGCGCCAATCGAAGCTCCCGAATCGTTACTGGTGGTAAGGTACGAGCTACCAAGCGTCTGCCTAGAAAATCCCATACATGCTCGATGGGATTGAGATCCGGAGATCGTGCCAGCCAATCCATACGTTCAATATCCTCACTCTCTAAGAGCTGTTCGGCAGCTACTGTGCGATGACATGGTGCATTGTCGTCCATGAAAAGGAACTGCAGACCCATAGCGCCTCTAAAAAGACGCACATATGGAAGAAGAATCTCGTTACAATAACGGGTCCCGTTGACTGAACCTGCGTCGAAGATGTGAAGGTCTGTACGACTACCAAGCATGATGCTTCCCCAAACGAGAATACCGCGACCTCCATACCTGTCACTTTCAATGATGTTCGAGGGATGATTGCGGCTTCCCCGCTCTCTCCAGATGAGTATGCGATGAGAATCGCTACTCAAACTGAATCTGCTCTCATCTGTAAAGAGTACTCGTCCCCATTCATTGTCTCTCCAATTCTGGTGTTCCCAGCACCACAGAGAACGCCTTCTCCGATGGGCAGGCGTTAAAGGTACACACCGTACAGGACGTCGTGCAAACAGACCCCCACCGTGCAGTCTTCTGGCCACGGTAAAACGCGATATCGGTCGTCCAGTCGCCTGTGTTGTGTGTCTAGCGATTTCTCATCAATTATTATTCATGATTGTATCACATATATGACTTCATTGCGTCATTATTTTTCCTAAAACCGATGTTTCATATTTCTATCTTTTTTAGTCCTACCCCCACCCCCTTTATCTCCGGCAAAGTGCAAGTTGGTTCATTTAAATTTTTATTCAAAATTTGTATCCTCCCCTATTTTTGCATGAGATCTTTTGAATTTAAATTCAAGATATCCTTGTCTCGGGTCGTTTATTTTCGGATCGGCCCAATCCATTTCCACGCCCACTTCTCTGCGAGCGAACGGCCTCGGCCAATCAGATCGCAGGAAAGTGGTGCGACTGTTCCCTCGGCCGACAGATTCATTCTGTCGCCGTTCCAGCAGAATTGTTCTGCCCATTTTAATTATATCTTTTAAATTTAATTTTAAGTAATCCCATTATTTCGGCTCTTAATTCTAAAATTCTGATGAGGAGGTACGTCCCGTTCCGGGACAGGCACTCCGTAATTGACATGCCACTTGCCACTTGTACCGGTCATCTGCGGGTGTGGTTCCTCGTGGACGACCACTACTGAACCCCCGGATAGCTATTCCTGTAGTTTGAAATTGTCTCCAAAGTCGTGAAACGATGCTGTGAGCAATTCGAACTCTGCAGCCACACTTGTCACACTGCGGCCTTCCTCCAACTTCCCAATGATTCGACCTCGGGTAAAAGCATCCAGATGTCATCTAACAGACTGATTATTCACCATTTCTCGCTGAGGCAGCAACTCGGTGTGATTTTAACTGCTATACGGCGTGCAATCTCTTTGCCAGAAATACTGATCTTACACCGACACCATGCTTTATACTACTCAGACACTCCCCCATTACGTCTACCTGCATATCTGCGCATGTGCTACCGTACATCACCTTACTTAATCTCCTGATTGGTCTTTCTGTCCGCTCTGCCTCTTTGTTCAGCTGATATGCTAATTTTTCGACTTTGTCCTTAATGTTTTGCACACCAGTGTATATATAGGGAGAGTGGGAACCAGTAGCAGAGAGAGAAATTGAAATAAAAGAGATTTGTGAGATGATTTTTAAAAATATCTAAATTGAAAGCTAGATAAAACTTTGATATCGATAGATATTATCTTATACCAATACTGCTTAAATATAGTCTGAAATAAAAAAAAATTTATCTTTCCACACAAATGCGGCACAATTAAATTACTATTTTTCTTAATTCCTCAACTTTTTAAAAAATTTTTAAGCTCTTACTTTGACTTTAAAAAAAAGAAATAGTAATAAACATAAAGAACTTTTTTTGCAAGCAACAAATTAAAGTAAAACAGATGGTGTATTAATAGAAAGATAAATCTAATCTTTTTTTTAAAAAAAAATCACATTTTATACCATGTTTCTATTATAAAGTTAAACAAAAGGGTATATTGTAATTTTAGATAAATGGACCTAATTTTTACTTCAAGTAACCTTTCCTGCATCAAGTAATTTCTAAAATAAATGAAACGAAACGAAGAAATTTTGTGCATTAAAACAGAGAAAATATCATATCGCTTTCAAAAAATCAAAAATATCAAAGTTCAAACAATTTTCTATAGTTAATCATACTTTTATAACTTAAAATAAGGATTCAGTTGTGCTAAATTTGTAATTCTCTCCAAATAACACTTTTAGGCTATCAATAATTATTCTTGTCATTTTTTAGTGTTTAATTTGTATGAAATTAAGAAAATATATATGTGTTATATATGTGTATTATGCTTTACTTTTATTGAAGTTATTTTTTAAAAAAATGTATGTATTCTGTACAATTTTATTCGTTTACAAACAGTGGCGTAACGGAGAATATTAGTCCCCCCCTCCTGCTGAGTCAAATTTTGTATTTAATATTTAAAAAATTGGTTAAATACGTAATTGGTGTCAGTCAGACTATGGGCACCCTAGAATCCTGCCCCCCCGCAATGCGGGGGCTGCGTGGTCTACGTTACATCCAGTGGCGTAACCGGGAACATGTGGACCCCCTGTATAGTAAGGTTTCGGGCCCCCAAGTTGGAATTTACAAAAGGTAGGTAGTTGGCGGCAGTCAGGCTTAGAACCCTCTCCCTGCCATTCGGGAATTACGGGTGTATACATTACGCCACTGTTTATGAATATAAATGAGTTTTTGCTCTCATTCACTGATTTTTTTAACAAATATACTACCATAAAATTAAATAATGTCATATTTTTTTAAATAAATATCAATTTAAAATCTCAGCAATAACAGCACTTCGTTACCCTTTCTTTTCTGTTTGTTTTATTTTCCTTTCCTTTTATTTTTTAAATTTCTATTTAATTCAGTACTTTTAATCATCACACTTTTACTTTTTCCCTAGATAAGAACCTGTGTGAATTTTAAGTAACTTTTTATGTCAGCAGATGGCGGTACAAGTTTAACACAGACATGATGCAATTTTCGAAGGCGGGAGTGAAGCCTTCCAAATGTTGTGTATGAAATCTATAGAAGAAGAAAATTCTTTGAGAAAAATACGTGTCGAGATTTTTAGTAAACAATAGTTAATGTAATGATTAATATTGCACATTAATTACGTAAACATATTTTACTTGTATTAGCTTTAAGTAATGTAGTTAATAATTTAAGTAGTTGAACGACATTTATCATTTAAATAAAAATAAATTAATTTTGTCAATTTAGTTTTCATATCACATGAAACATCATAGTTTCAAAACATAGTTTTACATAGTTTCAAAAAAAAAAAAAGAAGAAAACTAAGAATTATCTATCTCTTTGTATATTTCATTCTGAACTTAATTAATATATCTCTCTCTCTATCAGTGGCGTAACGTACACCCCAAAGGGGGCAAGATTTCTAGGGGGCCCAAAGGAGTTGAATGGTAACAGCGGAGCTCCTGATCTCCGAAGAGGTCTTAATCTCCTATCGAACACTTGGGGAGTAGCATTGAAAAATCTTACTTGCCCTTGTTAAAATTAAGTGGAAATAGATAGTACTGGATTGCTAGACTAACTCGGGGTCGCATTTGCGCCCGAGAATCGTAAAGGGTGTCTCGCTTCGACCAATGGTCAGGGGTTTCCCGGCCGATGGGCAGAGTGAGCTTTCGAGGGAGGCGGGTTTGAAAAAACTATAAATCATTGAATTGAGAGATCTTTGAAATGCGAAGAGCTAGAAATTAGGCCTTTCGGTTTTGATTATTAACAAGGTTTTGGTAAAAGATATCAAGTCTTTCTTCGTCTTTTGCGTAACTAAATTGCCTACCCATTTCTAAAAGAAAGGGGTAGTCTAGAAAAAATCTTCTGAGTTCGCGTATCGCGTCTTTGAAGCCAAAGTCTTTATCATTACTTTTTTCATTGATTGAAGGGGTTTTTTCAGTGGCGGCCGGAGTTCCGGGAGTATTATTTTGTTTCGAAGCGCCCGAGAGGGCAGCTGCGAAGGAGAGATTTGGGGTGACCTTTTTTGAGGTTTTGTTAGATTCGGTAGAGGTGTTACGATTGCGAATCGTTTCACCTTTTCTGGGTTTTCTTTTGGGGAATTCCTCACATTGGCTCCAATTTGCCATGTGTCCCGTCTTGTTGCAATTGATGCATAAGGGATTTTGTATCTTATCTTTAATGGGACATTCATTTGTACGGTGAGATTCACCGCATTTTAAACATCTGGTGCGCATGAAGCAATTTTCCGAAGAGTGGTTAAACAGGTTACAATTGTAACACTGTGAAACCCCGGTCGTCTGTTGAAGGCGTCGATCTGCACCGCGAGGTAGCAGCACTTTTTTACTTTAAAAATATCTGGGGAATCAGATTTCTTTTCAAGCTCAACCATGAAAATGGGGAGCGGGGCTTTTGTTTTTGATCGGGTGAGCTGAGCCACCTTTTCAACGCTAAATCCTTGTGAAGTTAAGTCATCTTGGATCTCATCGATTTCAGTAGAAATCGGGAGGCATTTGATGACAATTTTCAGGGGGCGGGAATCTGGTGGGTCAATGACGTAAAATTCCTCACTTATTTCCTTAAGGTAATCTGTCACAATGCGATGTTCGTCGGGGGTTTTACAGAAAATCTTGAAATATTTCCCTGCTAGCTTGACTTCGCAGTCAGGGAAGTCTTTGTTTAGGTTTTTAACAATTGATTTGTAGTTAGCTTTTTTATGTTTGAACATAATTGGGGGGACTTTAGGACGGGCGGAAATTGGAGCCGCAGTTTGATCTGAAGTCGTGGGGTTTATTCCAGCTTCCTTTGCGTGGTCTACGTTACATCCAGTGGCGTAACCGGGAACATGTGGACCCCCTGTATAGTAAGGTTTCGGGCCCCCAAGTTGGAATTTACAAAAGGTAGGTAGTTGGCGGCAGTCAGGCTTAGAACCCTCTCCCTGCCATTCGGGAATTACGGGTGTATACATTACGCCACTGTTTATGAATATAAATGAGTTTTTGCTCTCATTCACTGATTTTTTTAACAAATATACTACCATAAAATTAAATAATGTCATATTTTTTTAAAATAAATATCAATTTAAAATCTCAGCAATAACTGCACTTCGTTACCCTTTCTTTTCTGTTTGTTTTATTTCCCTTTCCTTTTATTTTTTAAATTTCTATTTAATTCAGTACTTTTAATCATCACACTTTTACTTTTTCCCTAGATAAGAACCTGTGTGAATTTTAAGTAACTTTTTATGTCAGCAGATGGCGGTACAAGTTTAACACAGACATGATGCAATTTTCGAAGGCGGGAGTGAAGCCTTCCAAATGTTGTGTATGAAATCTATAGAAGAAGAAAATTCTTTGAGAAAAATACGTGTCGATTTTTAGTAAACAATAGTTAATGTAATGATTAATATTGCACATTAATTACGTAAACATATTTTACTTGTATTAGCTTTAAGTAATGTAGTTAATAATTTAAGTAGTTGAACGACATTTATCATTTAAATAAAAATAAATTAATTTTGTCAATTTAGTTTTCATATCACATGAAACATCATAGTTTCAAAACATAGTTTTACATAGTTTCAAAAAAAAAAAAAAAAGAAGAAAACTAAGAATTATCTATCTCTTTGTATATTTCATTCTGAACTTAATAATCTCTCTCTCTATCAGTGGCGTAACGTACACCCCCAAAGGGGGCAAGATTTCTAGGGGGCCCAAAGGAGTTGAATGGTAACAGCGGAGCTCCTGATCTCCGAAGAGGTCTTAATCTCCTATCGAACACTTGGGGAGTAGCATTGAAAAATCTTACTTGCCCTTGTTAAAATTAAGTGGAAATAGATAGTACTGGATTGCTAGACTAACTCGGGGTCGCATTTGCGCCCGAGAATCGTAAAGGGTGTCTCGCTTCGACCAATGGTCAGGGGTTTCCCGGCCGATGGGCAGAGTGAGCTTTCGAGGGAGGCGGGTTTGAAAAAACTATAAATCATTGAATTGAGAGATCTTTGAAATGCGAAGAGCTAGAAATTAGGCCTTTCGGTTTTGATTATTAACAAGGTTTTGGTAAAAGATATCAAGTCTTTCTTCGTCTTTTGCGTAACTAAATTGCCTACCCATTTCTAAAAGAAAGGGGTAGTCTAGAAAAAATCTTCTGAGTTCGCGTATCGCGTCTTTGAAGCCAAAGTCTTTATCATTACTTTTTCATTGATTGAAGGGGTTTTTCAGTGGCGGCCGGAGTTCCGGGAGTATTATTTTGTTTCGAAGCGCCCGAGAGGGCAGCTGCGAAGGAGAGATTTGGGGTGACCTTTTTTGAGGTTTTGTTAGATTCGGTAGAGGTGTTACGATTGCGAATCGTTTCACCTTTTCTGGGTTTTCTTTTGGGGAATTCCTCACATTGGCTCCAATTTGCCATGTGTCCCGTCTTGTTGCAATTGATGCATAAGGGATTTTGTATCTTATCTTTAATGGGACATTCATTTGTACGGTGAGATTCACCGCATTTTAAACATCTGGTGCGCATGAAGCAATTTTTCGACGAGTGGTTAAACAGGTTACAATTGTAACACTGTGAAACCCCCGGTCGTCTGTTGAAAGCGTCGATCTGCACCGCGAGGTAGCAGCACTTTTTTACTTTAAAAATATCTGGGGAATCAGATTTCTTTTCAAGCTCAACCATGAAAATGGGGAGCGGGGCTTTTGTTTTTGATCGGGTGAGCTGAGCCACCTTTTCAACGCTAAATCCTTGTGAAGTTAAGTCATCTTGGATCTCATCGATTTCAGTAGAAATCGGGAGGCATTTGATGACAATTTTCAGGGGGCGGGAATCTGGTGGGTCAATGACGTAAAATTCCTCACTTATTTCCTTAAGGTAATCTGTCACAATGCGATGTTCGTCGGGGGTTTTACAGAAAATCTTGAAATATTTCCCTGCTAGCTTGACTTCGCAGTCAGGGAAGTCTTTGTTTAGGTTTTTAACAATTGATTTGTAGTTAGCTTTTTATGTTTGAACATAATTGGGGGACTTTAGGACGGGCGGAAATTGAGCCGCAGTTTGATCTGAAGTCGTGGGGTTTATTCCAGCTTCCTTTGCGTGGTCTACGTTACATCCAGTGGCGTAACCGGGAACATGTGGACCCCCTGTATAGTAAGGTTTCGGGCCCCCAAGTTGGAATTTACAAAAGGTAGGTAGTTGGCGGCAGTCAGGCTTAGAACCCTCTCCCTGCCATTCGGGAATTACGGGTGTATACATTACGCCACTGTTTATGAATATAAATGAGTTTTTGCTCTCATTCACTGATTTTTTTAACAAATATACTACCATAAAATTAAATAATGTCATATTTTTTTAAAATAAATATCAATTTAAAATCTCAGCAATAACTGCACTTCGTTACCCTTTCTTTTCTGTTTGTTTTATTTTCCTTTCCTTTTTTATTTTTTAAATTTCTATTTAATTCAGTACTTTTAATCATCACACTTTTACTTTTTCCCTAGATAAGAACCTGTGTGAATTTTAAGTAACTTTTATGTCAGCAGATGGCGGTACAAGTTTAACACAGACATGATGCAATTTTCGAAGGCGGGAGTGAAGCCTTCCAAATGTTGTGTATGAAATCTATAGAAGAAGAAAATTCTTTGAGAAAATACGTGTCGAGATTTTTAGTAAACAATAGTTAATGTAATGATTAATATTGCACATTAATTACGTAAACATATTTTACTTGTATTAGCTTTAAGTAATGTAGTTAATAATTTAAGTAGTTGAACGACATTTATCATTTAAATAAAAATAAATTAATTTTGTCAATTTAGTTTTCATATCACATGTAACATCATAGTTTCAAAACATAGTTTTACATAGTTTCAAAAAAAAAAAAAAAAAAAGAAAACTAAGAATTATCTATCTCTTTGTATATTTCATTCTGAACTTAATAATCTCTCTCTATCAGTGGCGTAACGTACACCCAAAGGGGGCAAGATTTCTAGGGGGCCCAAAGGAGTTGAATGGTAACAGCGGAGCTCCCTGATCTCCGAAGAGGTCTTAATCTCCTATCGAACACTTGGGGGAGTAGCATTGAAAAATCTTACTTGCCCTTGTTAAAATTAAGTGGAAATAGATAGTACTGGATTGCTAGACTAACTCGGGGTCGCATTTGCGCCCGAGAATCGTAAAGGGTGTCTCGCTTCGACCAATGGTCAGGGGTTTCCCGGCCGATGGGCAGAGTGAGCTTTCGAGGGAGGCGGGTTTGAAAAAACTATAAATCATTGAATTGAGAGATCTTTGAAATGCGAAGAGCTAGAAATTAGGCCTTTCGGTTTTGATTATTAACAAGGTTTTGGTAAAAGATATCAAGTCTTTCTTCGTCTTTTGCGTAACTAAATTGCCTACCCATTTCTAAAAAAGAAAGGGGTAGTCTAGAAAAAAATCTTCTGAGTTCGCGTATCGCGTCTTTGAAGCCAAAGTCTTTATCATTACTTTTCATTGATTGAAGGGGTTTTTCAGTGGCGGCCGGAGTTCCGGGAGTATTATTTTGTTTCGAAGCGCCCGAGAGGGGCAGCTGCGAAGGAGAGATTTGGGGTGACCTTTTTTGAGGTTTTGTTAGATTCGGTAGAGGTGTTACGATTGCGAATCGTTTCACCTTTCTGGGTTTTCTTTTGGGGAATTCCTCACATTGGCTCCAATTTGCCATGTGTCCCGTCTTGTTGCAATTGATGCATAAGGGATTTTGTATCTTATCTTTAATGGGACATTCATTTGTACGGTGAGATTCACCGCATTTTAAACATCTGGTGCGCATGAAGCAATTTTTCGACGAGTGGTTAAACAGGTTACAATTGTAACACTGTG
The DNA here is from genome assembly GCA_019973935.1 of Trichonephila clavipes. NCBI lineage: Eukaryota > Metazoa > Arthropoda > Arachnida > Araneae > Nephilidae > Trichonephila > Trichonephila clavipes. Next base: position 15,600 of record BMAU01004648.1, read on the forward strand.
AAACCCCGGTCGTCTGTTGAAAGCGTCGATCTGCACCGCGAGGTAGCAGCACTTTTTTACTTTAAAAATATCTGGGGAATCAGATTTCTTTTCAAGCTCAACCATGAAAATGGGGAGCGGGGCTTTTGTTTTTTGATCGGGTGAGCTGAGCCACCTTTTCAACGCTAAATCCTTGTGAAGTTAAGTCATCTTGGATCTCATCGATTTCAGTAGAAATCGGGAGGCATTTGATGACAATTTTCAGGGCGGGAATCTGGTGGGTCAATGACGTAAAATTCCTCACTTATTTCCTTAAGGTAATCTGTCACAATGCGATGTTCGTCGGGGTTTTACAGAAAATCTTGAAATATTTCCTGCTAGCTTGACTTCGCAGTCAGGGAAGTCTTTGTTTAGGTTTTTAACAATTGATTTGTAGTTAGCTTTTTTATGTTTGAACATAATTGGGGGGACTTTAGGACGGGCGGAAATTGGAGCCGCAGTTTGATCTGAAGTCGTGGGGTTTATTCCAGCTTCCTTTGCGTGGTCTACGTTACATCCAGTGGCGTAACCGGGAACATGTGGACCCCCTGTATAGTAAGGTTTCGGGCCCCCAAGTTGGAATTTACAAAAGGTAGGTAGTTGGCGGCAGTCAGGCTTAGAACCCTCTCCCTGCCATTCGGGAATTACGGGTGTATACATTACGCCACTGTTTATGAATATAAATGAGTTTTTGCTCTCATTCACTGATTTTTTTAACAAATATACTACCATAAAATTAAATAATGTCATATTTTTTTTAAATAAATATCAATTTAAAATCTCAGCAATAACTGCACTTCGTTACCCTTTCTTTTCTGTTTGTTTTATTTCCCTTTCCTTTTATTTTTTAAATTTCTATTTAATTCAGTACTTTTAATCATCACACTTTTACTTTTTCCCTAGATAAGAACCTGTGTGAATTTTAAGTAACTTTTTATGTCAGCAGATGGCGGTACAAGTTTAACACAGACATGATGCAATTTTCGAAGGCGGGAGTGAAGCCTTCCAAATGTTGTGTATGAAATCTATAGAAGAAGAAAATTCTTTGAGAAAAATACGTGTCGATTTTTAGTAAACAATAGTTAATGTAATGATTAATATTGCACATTAATTACGTAAACATTTTACTTGTATTAGCTTTAAGTAATGTAGTTAATAATTTAAGTAGTTGAACGACATTTATCATTTAAATAAAAATAAATTAATTTTGTCAATTTAGTTTTCATATCACATGAAACATCATAGTTTCAAAACATAGTTTTACATAGTTTCAAAAAAAAAAAAAAAAAAAAAGAAGAAAACTAAGAATTATCTATCTCTTTGTATATTTCATTCTGAACTTAATAATCTCTCTCTCTATCAGTGGCGTAACGTACACCCCCAAAGGGGGCAAGATTTCTAGGGGGCCCAAAGCCTTACTGACACCAAGTACAGTACAGTTCCGATAATCCGAACAATATCGGACCGACCCCTGTACGGATTACGTGATTGTTCGGATTAGCCGGAGTAACAGCGAAATCACTATTTGAACTGGGAGTACGGGTTATGTTGTACAATTTTTCATACTAAACATTTGTGGTTCTGTTCTGTAGTTTATTCCATTTTAAAATTTGTACCATAACTTGATGTACAGTGCGTGAATATTAAATAAAGAACTGTTTTGAATTAAGGCTTATACTGTTTTATATTAAAATATTCACCGATTTTCGTCCTTAAAATTATAAAAAATTTTCCGCGGAGCCGTTCGGATTAATCGGATGTTCGGATTAGCCGTGTTCGGATTAGCGGGACTGTACTGTACGTATAAGCCGCAAAACCTGATTTTGTATGAGGCCCTAATGTTCTCCCTTACGCCACTGTTCTCCTCGCTCTCTCTCTCTCTCTCTCTCTCTCTATATATATATATATATATAAGAAATCTTTCCCAGATAAA
>BMAU01004652.1:0-60629 GCA_019973935.1 Trichonephila clavipes
TATGCAAAAATCTTTTTTGTTTATTTTGCTATTCACGTAAAATTAACTCATTAAAAACTTCTTTATCCTTCAATCTTTGTTGTTTAATTTTTCAGTTCACCCGTGTGAAGAACGGGTATATCAGCTAATCTTAAATAAATTTTCGATGATAAAAATAAATTAGTCTTAATAATGAAATTTTAATGCCTTAAAGATTATCTAATTTCGAAAAGTTATTATTGTTTATGTGTTAATTGTTATTGTTAAGTGTGTTTATTGTTATTGTTTGTAATAGCATAAAGCTTTACATGGAAAAAACAAGTTTGAGATTTTTCTGTTAGAAATATTTGAGAATTTTTTGATAAAATTTTGTAAAATTTTAGAATATTTTTGCTCAAAAATAGAGTTCTGAAATTCAAAACTATCAAACATTTTATAAGCAAAATATTTCAAATATATGTTTTAAGTAAAATAGGTTTTTTAGAAAGAAATCTGATCATTATCAGGTGATAAAATAGAAAGGAAAAGACATTTTTTTTTACTAAATTCTAATAAATCATAAGTGCTACTGGCTCATGAGGAATATTTTCATCTGGTTCCTCTAATCGGACATAGGGCATAGATAATTCTTTAAAATTGTTATTAATTTTTGTATTTCTATTTCTACCGACGACAAAATTTCTAAAATATTCAGAATCATATGAAATTGCATTTTTAGGTAAATTATCTCTTAACTGGGTTATTTTCTGAAGTATACATTCGTAAATTTTTTCATTGAATTTATTTAAGTCTTTTCCGGTCAAAATTTATTTCTAATTCTGTATAATTCGAAGCTAGTTGAAGAGAATGGGTGCCATGTGATTGCTGTAACACTTTGGATAAATGTGTTTCCAACAAATTTTGAACACACCCATAATCCCTTCATTAAATATTTTATCAATTTTGGAATAAATTTTTTGTTTAATGTCATTTAAATAATTACCCTAGTTTTAAATAGTTTTCAAGTTTAGATAAATATAGTACTTAAATTTTTTGAAAGTAAGATCGTCAAACAGATTTGTTTTTTTCTATTTCAATGGTATTTTTATTGATAATCGAATTTGACTTTTGTTCTAATTCTTGATTATTATACGAAATACCAGAAACATTTTCTTGTAAATTTTGCTTTGGGTAATGACTATATAAATGATTAGCAGCAAATAGATCAGCATTGTCTTCAACTCCTGATGTAACAGAAATGTTAGCCCTATCGTAAGATAGTGTTGCTTTACTGTGTGGAATAGTACTATCTGGAAAAATTGTATGATTTTAGTCATAGATGAATTTTGATTGTTATTTGAAGAGCCCAAATTATCTTGTGTTAAGTGTTTATCAGGATTTGGGAATGAGAAAGGCGTTCTTTTAAAAAAAATATGAGGATGTTCAAATCCTGAAAAATTGAATGAGGTAATACATCTAGTGGCATTGTGTCGTTGTTATGATTAACAATATTATTAATGGTAAATTAAGTGTTCATGTTCTTGAAAATTATTGTCATGTGTGGAATAATAATGTGAAGAATTATACATCAAGGTAGGAGGATCTAAAAAGAATTATTTGTTTTCATTCTTGATATCGGTGTATAACCTGAGGTATCTAAAGAGGTAATGTCATATTAACGTATTACACATCCAGACACTATTTTAAGCGATCATTACACAAAATGTATAACAATGTGTGGCTTGAGCTGAGAAGAGGTCAGCTTAGTAAGACGTTTTCAATAATCAACCCACAAGAGAGTAATGGGGCGTTATAAATAAAAAAAAACATATCCTTTTTATCAGCTATTAGATCCACAGACTTAAAACGCAACAAATATTGGTTTTTTTGTTCAACTGAGATATGCAAAAAAACTTTTTTTTTTGTTTAATTTGCAATTCACGTAAAATCAACTCATTAAAAACTTCTTTATCCTTCAATCTGTATTGTTTAAGGCTACACGGTACCCTTTTTCAAAAAAAAATTTTGGAGACAGTTACAGTAAAAATAATTGATGTTTTATATTTAGATTATATTATTAAGCTGACTCTGTAAGTAAAAAGTCAGTTTGACCAGCCATTATTTTACAATTTTAAAATATTAGGAATTTTTGAAGTTTTTTTAAACTCTTATAAAATACTCAATTTTTAAAAGTTTTTAGTAATTTTAAGTTATTTATGATTCTTAGATTATTACAAACAATATTTAGTATTGATTTGAAAATCTATTCCCTTGTTGATTTTTAATAATTATTTTTCTAGAAAAACCTGGAAAAAACACGAAAATTTTTAAAATATCAACTTAAGCATTTTTTAGAAAAATAACTAGAGTTCTCAGCTCTAAATCCATACTAACTTTTATAGAACATACATTTGGGAGTATGTACAAAAAAATTCAAGGCTGTATCTTGAACAGGAAAAAAGTCTTAGGGATTAGAAAACACTTATACTTTCAAAATAAAAAGTCTGAGAAAAACGCGTTTAAAGTTTGTAAAGTCATAAAATAAAAGCTTATAATGCCCGTAAAACCCTAATTTTTTTAATATGTTATTTTCCAATGTATGTTCTATATTAAAACACTATGTTTTTTAAATATGACTGAAAATTATATTTTTAATTCACAATATATTTTTGAATAATATTGATAGCATTTTTAAAGACGTCAGTTTATTCAGCTTTATCTTAACCTAATATTTCACAAAAGTTGTGAAACACGAAGCATTTATGTACAAAATAATAATGATACTAACTTGAGCTAAAAATAGTCAGGTTTGCTCATAAAATTTAATTTTTTTCAGTTTTAAATTGGGGCAGTTTAGAAAGTTTTAGCTCTTGTCGTACGACTTTAAAATACTAAAATATAGTACTACAATATGTTTAGTGTAATGTAGTTTGGTACATTAAGGAACTATTCAGTTATATCTGCAGAATTTAAATTCAGAATACTTGTATTCGGAAGTCTAATTGCAGAATCAGCTGAGGACTGATTTTTAGATACATCATTTTCAGTAGTATTCCATCTCTTCGAAATATTGTTTCTCACAGAAACCCAGAACGCATTTGCCATGGCATTTTCGCTACAGGATAAAATTAATGATAAAGCTTTTAAGTTAAGTTATATAAACTATTTTTAAAGCAAAAAAAATTGGCCATGAAATGAATCTTTATTAATTAATTATGAGAACTCAAAAAACTCAAAACATAATCAAGCAGAAATGATTTTAGTAATGAAAATTGGAATTAATAACCATTTCAAACTAAAAGCTCGAAAATATTTTTAATTAATTCAACTTTTTTAAGAGTGAAAAAATGCTTTAAAAGGAAACCGAAACCAAAACTATAGCTCATAAAACTTCAAATATCTTAAAAATTAATTTGCTACAGATCTGAAATTTCGTGCCAAGCATCTCAATGATATGGGCCACCAAATATGCAAAAAAAATTTCGGTAAAAATGAAATTTTTGGGGTACTGTGTAGCCTTATTGTTTATGTCACTCGTGCTAAGAACGGATATACCAGCTAGTTCATTCTAAAAGATTTAAAGACATTCTATTTAAGGAGTCCTTATCTAATCTTAACATTTTATAGTGTGTTGATGAAACACATTCTTACCGAAATTTATATATTTATGTGTTTTAACAAAATATAATAACCATTCAAATATTGACTGAGAGAACTGAGACTTACGGTTGAAGATGGATGTCACTGAAAGATAAAAAAAATGTATTTTAACCCTCTAACCGGATACCACGGAAAATTCCGTCAGTGTAAAGATGCTTCGAAAATGGACTGCACTGATTTTTCTGCCTTCAAGTAACGTTTTCAAAAGCGGATTAGCAGCATTTTTCTGAAATCCTTTCCCCCTTTTAAGGTTTAACATCTTGAAAGATAATTGGGGACGGTGGACGCAACACAGCAGGACACTGAGGGGAAGTTTTATGGCTCCCAGGAAACCCCGTGTTTTGACCCTGGAGCAATCGTAAAAAATCGGGGGGAAATTTCTTTAGACCTCAGGAAGTGTTTACTTGTTACCTCGTATTTTAAAAGTTTTGAAAAGTCCCAACGCATAAGTAAAATATGTTACAATTCCCTTTTGGTTTCATATTAATTTCAAACTGTAACAAGTTGGGGCGTGTCAGTGCAATCTGCTATTTTATATAGTTAGACAAATTATCTTTTTTAAGTATATTCTTTCGCTTCATTTTTCTTATTTTAATCAAAGCTTTCAGTTTTGAAACATGATTATTTTATTTTAAGATACCGAAAAAAATTAATAAAACACTAAACTCTTTAAAATTTGAAACCTTTTCAATTTTCCAACCACTAAAAATGAATAAATTTAAACTTCATCAAATCATTTGAAACATTTTCTTACACTTTGATAAAAATAATAACGAAAAAAAACTAATTAAGATCTATTAATTTTTTTTTAGATTTCAAAACCCAAGTGTTCAGGGAAGTTTACGTACAGTGCCTAGTTATATATTGTTAAAATACACCGAATTATATTTGAATTTTAAGTGCTTGAACTTCAGTTTACATCAAAGACAACATAAATGAAGATTTTCCCACATTTTTTTTATAACTTGAATGTTTGAATAAATGGTAATCAAAAATATACCGAAACATTTATAGTAGACATTTATGCATATAAATAAACATAAAAATCAATTTTAAATTCGAGCTATTCAAAAACATTCGAATTATTGTTCAAAAATATCTATTTATACAAAATACCTCAACATTTATCTTCTTTAAAGGCTAACTGAATAAGTAATTAAAATCTGGATATTTCTTGAAATCTCGACCGTATAAAGCTAGAAATTTTATGTTAGAAATTCCATTTGAAATTTCGAAAAAAAATGCATCGCGCAGTTAAAAATTATTTACCATAAGTTTTAGCAATTGTTTGAGTATAATAAAAATTTCAAATTTTATTATATAGCTTCTTTGGTATCTTTTAATATTTTTCGAAGATTTCATACAATTCAGTTGAAACTGCATGCTAAGAGCAAAAAATATACTAAAAAAATTGATGAATATACAATTACAATAAATTCTTACATAGAGAGAAGCAAAACTGAAAAGCTAAAGCGTAGGAATGAAAAATTTTGAGTATATCTGAAGTAGTTTTCGAAATATTTATTTTAAAGTTCAGAAAATTTGTCTGCGTTATGTTATACTTAATATTAATTAAATGGTTAAAATAATATGTTAATATTAGTCATGTAATCGTTTGATGACACATTCATATACTAATAAAATTTATAATGGTCATTGATGCGAATGTCAAGATTTTTATGTAATTTTAAATTCAGACATTAAGATATTGATGTAGAAAATATAAAACGACCATCTAAAATACATGAAAAATGCAGTCTGCTATAAAATGATCTTGACAAACAAAATCCGGCATCTTCACTTACTATGGCAGAGCCGGCTTAGTCAGGGGCGATCTGGAAAAACAGAGAGAGAACCGCGGTTTTGATGGATGCCGCTCTAGCTTTTAAAGTTCCCAGGAAAAATTATTTATATATATAAATTACAAATGCAAAAATAAATCTTGTAATTTTCCATACATTTTTATAGCAAAGAATTGTGGAATTGGCTTCCAATGCATTGTTGTGTTTGACAATATATAAGGTAACCAACCCTACTTTAGATAGATTTGAACTACTTTTTCGTAACCGTATTCCTTTTAAAATTAATTCGTGCAGCCTAAATACACCTTTTGCACCCTTAAAAATTTATGTAAACTATAACGGTTAATTTTAATTTATGCAACTTGTGAAATGTTCATAATTAACCATTTCCGTCTAAACAGTTTACATGAAAAAAAAAGTTTGGACTCCCTCATTCATTAGGGATTTATATAAGATTCTAACATTAAATTTTATTTTTCACCGAGTGGTAGTGTATAGTGCTTCCACACCACAGGTCTGGGGTTCTCTTAACGGGCTGCGCAAGGTCGACTCTGCCTTTCATCCTCGCTACATTGGGTCGATAAATGAGTACCAAGCTTGCTTCGGGTCTTAAACACTGAAGGTCTCTCTTCAGACAGACCACCAAATCGGGACATCTGTTCATGCACCTCAGCGTGCAATGGTCACGTGTATTATGATGGGCACAGTAGTTCCTGGCCCTCATGGATTGTTGTGCCACTGAGTTTGAGTCTTAAGTTTGAGGATTACCTCACTTTGGGGATACCCCTTAGATAAACATGTATTTCCACTCATTTGCAATTAAACATTTTTCTTTCAATTACGTTTATTTCAGAAGGAAGTTTGATTTTTCAAATGTATTTGCTTAATAACATGTATATTTGTGTGTGTGTGTGTATTATATTAAAAATTTGATCAGTCCAAAATTACATGTTTTTAGCTCCTCTAAAAGCTTTTAGGATTTTACAACTGATCTTACAATCCTTATACGTTTTTTAGTAGTATATTTAAAAATGATAAGGACATTTTTACGACTGTGTGAGCTGTTATGCCTCGTTTATAAATATAAAAAATTGCATTCAGCTACAGTTTTTAAAATGTACAGAAATAAGTGGAGAAATAGGATACTTACATATTATGAATATTTTTGACTGCAGTAAGATATATTTATATTTCAGTTTCTTTACAATTTGAATAGAAGTTGTAAACCATTTTGCGAATAGTTTGATATTGAGTATAAACCCATAGGCTGTTTAATATTGTAAAGTGTTTTACTTTGATAACAGCACACATTAAAATAAGGCTCATTTGCAGTTATATGATCAGCTTTAGTGATATTTAAATTTTCAAAAATAGTCTACACGTACGAAAACATTCTTTCACAACCGCACACCACATCTCATACTATATCTTCCCTACAGCAGGAAATATTTGTGTATACTGAAAAATTTAATACAGGATACATTTCCAAGTGTTAAATTTGTTTTTAAAATTTGGTATGAATACATTGTGGAACTGTCGGTTAACTTCACTGAACAAAATTGTTTTAAGTGTACTATTTTGAAAGACAAAATTAATTAGGGTGAACTTTTCTCACAATAGAATTTGTAATGACTGAATTGTGTGAAAATGTAGTTATCGATGTGTGACATTTTTCCTTGTAATAAAAGAAACAGAATGATAAGAAATTTAACTTGAGTAGAAAATGGTTAGAAGTACTGTCATGCGCATTTGAAGAAGTATATCCCCCATTAAAATTAAAACTATTTGACTGAATGTGTTATGTCCATCACAAATGCCGATGTAGAAAAGGAATTTTTATTTAATACAAGAAGTTCGAAAAGGAGAACACTAAGAAGGAAAATTTAAATTTTTTCCGAAAAATATTCAGTTAACATAAAAATATCTTTTATATGATTTTAATTAAAATAAATTAAAAGTATTGAAATCCTTTTTTATGCTATTTTAAATTAAAAATATAACTGAATAGAGAAAGATCGGTTTTATTTCATAAATATAATCATCGTATGTATATCACCGTATGCACCATTTATTGTGTTATTGTTTAAAAAATGAGATAGGGCCCTTGTGTGCTCTTTTTACCTCATTACTTTTTTAAAAAACAGGAAAGTGAGCGCGTTTTCTTACTCTCATATTCAAAAGTGAATACAGGATGCTTTTTTCTAGTTCAAATCGCAATACCAAAATATTTTTTTTTAATTTTTAAAAAATGACAGAAAAATAAATTTTGTTTGAAGAAAATATTTTTATTTTTCAACTTTTAACACGCCATTTATTTCATGTTTTTTTTACCCTGCATTTTGTTTTAATTTTACACTGTGACTGAATCTATGGGGAAAACGACAGAGTGGAACTACGGTTTTCATACAAGATTGCCCAAGGCAACTTAACAGCTAGCTGTAAACGATTGATATCCTGGTTTTCACTGATTAAAGACGCCGAACTAAGTCATAAAGTTGTCCCCTTTCGACCTTCCAAGTTTTAAAAGGGGGAAAGAATTGAAGTCTGTTGCATTTTTGAAGGGAATAGCAATATAAGAGTAAAACGCTTTCGGAATAACTTTTCAGGAGGAAGGTATCCAGTTAGAAGGTTAAAACCATTTCCGAGAATGAAATTGAGAAATTTTTGGAAAATATCAAAAGCAGCGTGTTCGAAATAGCCCAAAAGAAAAAAAGACGATTTTACAATTGTTAATTTTTTTCTGCGAACACAATCTCAATGATTTCCGTAAAGCGTACAATTTTTTTAAAAATACATTTGAATATACAACAGCGTTCAGAAATATTTTGGGGAACTTTTTTCACCATTGCCAAATTTTTAAAAATGAAAAGAAGAAAAGAACGTTTTGAATATTTTTCGATAAGATGTTGACAACTTTACATAGCATCATACACGTAACTTTAAAGTTTTAAGTTCACTCACGGACAAAAAAAATTAGCGTATCAAGAATGAGTCGTCAAAATGAAACGAAATTTTACATACGCAATGACTACTTTGATATAAGTAAATGATTAGAAAGCCAAAGAAAAAAGGATAATTTATTTCAGAGAAAAAAGCAAAAAAATGGAAGATTTAATACCCTGTTGAACCCCTACTAGCGCGAATGCACGATGCGATACGATCAAGCATTGAGCATACAAGTTCTGCATGATGCAATTCCTTCCATATTTGCTGTAACCTTGCCTCTAGTTCATTCAAACTCGTGGGATGCCCAACTCGCCGTCCCAAATGATCCCAGATATGTTCGATTGGTGACAAATCTGGGAATCGGATAGGCCAAGGAAGGGTAGTAACAGTGCGGATACAGTCTTGTGATGCCCTTGCCGTGAGAAGCCAAGCATTGTCTTGATGAAAAATGGCTCCTGGAAGCCGTTTCATGAGTGGCAACACATGTGGTTGCAGGATGTCAGGGACGTACCACTGTGCTGTCATGGTGTCACGGTTCAATACTAGGGGTGACCATGTATTGTAGTCAATGGCACCCCATACCATCATACCAGCTGTGGGAGCGGTGTGTCGCTGTAAAGCAAAGGCAGGATTGATTCCTCGAATTCAATCTTTAATTATCAAAATTAATTTTTCTACAAAAAATTTCACGTACCATAGGGTTTCGCTCCTTCATGACAAAACAGATGCAGCTGAGACGCAATCTCAGACAAAGCAAGTTTGAAAAAGAACATTATCAGGAATTGCATGCTTTATATGTGCTTCGCAGCGACGAAATTGAATTCAACCTTTAATTGTCAAAATTAATATAATTTCTACCGAAAAATTGAAGTATCACTGGAAATCATTCTGTCCTCCTTTCTGATAGAGAAGAAAAAAGAACGGCATGTGACACGTTAGCGTCTGGACGTACGTAAAACTGCTCCGATATACGAATTCCAGTGTACAGTGCCACGTGTATCAACTTTTGCTGGCTGAAAAGTTGCTTTTCAGTCTGGCGCCTGCATACTTCTACAAACTGATCTGCTGAACTTATTTCACTAAACTTCCGATTATGGTGCGGAAAAAACAGAAAATTATTTACGACCGGCACCGAAATGCTAAGCCTACTCCGGCTACCAGTCGCGACGGTAGTCAAACTACAGCAGCGGAAGAGCCACCCGGTGTGACCAGTATGGAAATACCTCTGCCTACAACACCCCAAGCATCACGGCCCGGAACACCAGAGAACGCTGGCCCCACATTCAAGATCTGCAATAAACTTCAGGAGCTCGCAACTCTCATCGACGTCTACTCCACGACTCTCGAGAACACCCACACACTAATTCAAGGAGCGCTACAAAACGGAATCAAGGATCCCAATCATCCACTCATCAGGAGCGAATCAAAATACATGGAGCTGACGAACGAGCGTCTGCAAAAAGCGGTAAGTGAGTAGGCCTCTCTTCTCCCCTGCGACAATCCCAACTGCACACGCCATAAATCGAACAACACCCCAGCTAAAAATAACTCTCCCGACCCCTCTCCCCCCCAACACCAGTTCCGACAAAACGCAAGGAAAACGCAGACGGTTTTACTTCCCCCCCCCCACTTAGAAAGTTAACCAAAACCACGTTATCGAATTCAAACCCCGAAATAAACTTTAAACTTAACCTAACAAATTTAAAGCACTGGAAAACGAAGTTCCTGAAACTCCAGTAGAAACTGTAATGCAATCACCTTAACCACTTAAACGCACCTCTCCCACTTCAAGCGCAACTAGTCATACACTTAAACTGCCACCCCCCACCATGTTACAAATAAACGACGAACTAAGATTTCACTTAAAGACACTAAACGAAAAAATGCCCGCCATACGACAGCAGGAAAATACGTTAAACTCTACACCGACACTCTACCACAACATGACGCACTCAACAAATTACTAGAAGAATTAAATTACCCATTTTACACTTTCACACCCAAGCACGAGCGACCTATTAAAGTCGTTATAAAGGGCCTTCCTCGAAGCACTAAAACGGCAGAAATTCACTCAGACCTTCTTGATCTGGGTTTCACACTTAACAAGGTCACACAGCTTACCGGAAATATCACAAAACAGTTACTTCCAGTATTTATAATATCACTTCCAAGAAACCCAATTAACGAAAAAAAATTTTAATTTAAAAACACTCAGTTACCTCTCCATTACAGTTGAAGGCTTTGAAAGCAAGGAATTATCCAATGCTTTCAATGCAATCAATTCAACCACACGGCCGAACACTGTCATTTAACACCTAAGTGTCTTAAATGCGGCGAAAAACACCAAACAAGGGACTGCCAGATCAAGAAGCTCGATACCCCTTTCTGCATCAACTGCCAAGCTTACGGCCACATGGCCAATTACAGTAAACGCCCCCTCTTCCCCAAACCACGCAAAGGCTCCAACGTTAAATCCAACAACTTAAACATCACGAACAATTTTGTTAGGCCCAACATTTCTTACGCACAGGCTACACAACAAACTTCTAACTCCAACACAACACAACAGATGGCACCACCCACGACGACCGCAACTGACAACCAAACTGTTAAGAAAATACCCACCCCACTTCCCCTGCCTACACAAAGTGCAAACACCCAAAAGGACTGACCTAATAACACAAGCACTACAACAAACGATACATGCCCTATCAACACTTGTCCAACACATCAGGTACCTAACTACACCACAGCCCGCTCCCGTATTACCAACTCTCGGTCACAATAAAAATACAGTAACGACCACACTCAGTAAATCAGAAATTGTAAAACAAATCAACGAACTCCTCAACCAATATGACGGGGAGCTAGAGACTAAGTTATCTTAGTTTATTTTCCACGCGGTAAATTTTCAAACTGACCTTCACATTCTTATCTCCCTTGCAACGACTGCGACACAAATGCTCACCCAATAGAGAGGCCTACTCACTAACTGCTTCACCCAACCACAGTGCTTCCACTCCTTCAACGACGGGAACTTCCATCATCAGGACTGATTGCCTCTACTACCCCAGCGATGACGTCATCTCCTCGACAAGCGCACCTCATAAATCTTCATGCCCGAAGCTAACTGCTAAGTGATGCACGGCTCCTCGCTAGCTGTTGCTTTCAACTTTAAAGGACTGTGCTACAATTTCAAGGACTATGAAACTACGTTAAGGAACTTTGACAACCGCCAAAAACTGTTTCATTTTGATTTGTATACGTTAAAAACTTCAAATGTATTATGTAATTTCCAATCCCCACTAACAGTTTACCCAGTTTCCCAATGACCCCCAGCTTCTCTGATAGAGAAACTGGAGGTGATACAACATTTAAGAAAGGACCGTCGGTATGAAAACAAATTTGAAACCCAATTTTCAAGAAATATATTAGCTATAAGTATTTAAGAGAGAGAAACTCGAATCCCTTTAATTGACAAAATACATGTCATTTCTTCAAAAATGCTAGTACCATTGAGAATCATTGTGACATTTTCCTGATAAAAGGAACTGGTGATGAGACGCAAAAACTCATGCGTCCGTAAGGAAAAAAATTCTAAAAATAATTTTGAGCAAAAGTGTGATATATATATTTTGGTACAAGAATTAAGAATTCAACCTTTAATTGGCAAAATTCATATAATTTCTACCAATAGTAGGTAGAAAAAGCCGATTCTGCTGTAAAGGCGGAGCAGGCGGTTGTAGGCGGTTGCAGGCGGTTGTAGGCGGTTGCAGGCGGTTGTAGGCGGTTGACGGCAGTGCAGAGTTGAGTTGTTTCGTTCCTACTGGCGAGTTGAGTTGTTTCGTTCCTACTGGCGAGTTGAGTTGTTTCGTTCCTGCTGCCGAATTGAGTTGTTCGTTCCTGCTGCTGAGTTGAGTTGTTTTCTCCTGTTGAGTTGTTTCGTTCATGTTGCCGAGTTGAGTTGTTTTCTCCTGTTTAGTTGAGTTGTTTCGTTCCTACTGACGAGTTGAGTTGTTTTTCTCCTGCATTGGCTTTGATTTTCGAGCTGAGGGGGGCGAGTTGAATTGTTTTTTTCTACAGCTAAGTTGAGTTGTTTTTAAAAAATGTGCACAAAAAATGGAAGTATGGGAATGTTAAACGTGCTCATGCCGCCACCTATTGATTAAAATATACACTAATTATAGATTTTAAAATGATGGAAGTAAATAACGCTCAAATAAAAAATAAATAAATCCAGATTCAAACTCACGGCCTCAGATCAAAATGTCTCCACAGGACAATAGTTTTTCAGTTACGCTAACCATTATCCTATGAAGGCATACAGACCTGAAGAAAACTTATGTTTATAATCCAGTGCTTCTCAAACTGTGGGGCGCGCCCCCCTGGGGGGGCGCGATAACCCTTCAAGGGGGACGCGAGCATCTTGAAAATATAAAAGGCTTATAAAATTATGTTTTGGAATGAAGTAAAACAAAATGCTTTCTGATAAAATAAAAAATACACATTTTACACTGATATAAATTATATATATCATCTGGTTTTCCACTTTCAAAAGATTCCACTTCAAACGCTCATTAGCTATCTTTGATCCCAAAACAAAATAAAAGATATTTTGTTTGCTTTGCTGTAATCCTGCGATGAGAGATTTTTTTATTACGTTTCTTGTAACCTCTAGAATAGTACTTTTGATTATCATCTCTTTGACCTTCAAACTTACTGGTATGCTTAACTCCGTCTACTTTTCTTTTGGGAAAGTTGTAAATAATATTTTTCTGTTGCTTTTTTCCCCATGTAAATGAGTTTTATGATGTATGGATAAGCATATTGAGCACTTTGAAGGATTAATTGGCCAAGATGTATTTTTATGAGTAATCTGAAATTGCATTATAAAAAACGTTTTACACAATTATTTTTTTATAACTGACATCGATGTTTTTTGTATCGAATACATTTTTTTCATGGGAGCGGTCGCATGAGGCGCTGAATCACTCCAAATTCTGGTAAAACTGTTTATTCGTTAACAGTTTCTTGACAGTATCCTCCGATATGACAGTCTTAATGGAAACTAAAATGAATTTGTCACATTTATGCCTCTTTTTTGAGAGTGGCAAACGATTTTTTACAATCAAGGTACTTGTTTTGGTCGAGTTCCCTTCACGACCACTTTTGTTCAGAAATATTTTCTATGAATATGCTATACTTTCCCCTACGATTAACTTTGTGGTTTTAATTGCTGTGTTGTACAACTTATTATGGTTTATAAATGTAAATAAGCAGAATATAAAAAAATGGGCATCTGTGATCTCTCTATTGAAGGAAGATGAAACTGATCAAGCAATTGAAGAACCTGATGAAATAATGCATATTAATCGTGATATATATATATATATATATATATATATATATATATATATATATATATATATATATAGCGAGAGTAAATATGACAAAAGTGATAGACATGAAACGTTTGAGTTGAATTGTAATTTTCAAATGCTGCCTAAAGAACTCTATCAAGAAAATTAAGATATCAAGAAAACTAGAAGCCATAAATGTAACACTTCGCCTTGTCAAAAGACACAAGCAAGAAAAGGTTACACATGCTATTTGTAGATCATCGAAGAATAGAAAAATTACAATAACGTGAGCAAAATATGACAGTTTTGATTGCAAATAACGTTCTTGTATTGTTAGTGAAAAGTGTCTGTGATTTATGTTCTTTATTAAGGTCACGCACATTTGGAACGGTTTCTTTAGTTTTAATGGATTTTTTCTCAAATCATCAAAGAAAAATTAAAAAAGTCCTTTAAAGTAGGTAAGTATATTTTCTCTTAGTTAAATTATTCACTGCAATTGTGATTTTTATCGAGCACAGAAAAAAATAATTATAAAAAAAAAGATTGGGTGACTTGGTGAAGTGATCGCGCGACCATTAACGTTAGTGTGGAGTGGGCGCCTGCTTCCGGGTTAAAACATTTTGAAGGTTTCTCGCTTTAAATATTAAAAATAACACAATTATTCTTCATTGGAATTTTTCATTCGTTTTCCTTATTTAATATTAATTCTAAATGCTAATTCTGTGAGGCTTAAAATTACAGTTCGTTTTAAACTATTTATAATAGGAGAATTCATTTAAAAAATCATTTTATATTTTTGTATGCATTGTTGTGCACTTGGTTTTACTCTTCTTACAATTAAGCTATTATATCAAGAATAATGTCTTATTTTTTAAAAAAATAATCGCAGAACGGGTACTTCAGCCAGTGTACTTATAAATGTATCAGTACTGCATAATGTATTTTATAACTAATTTATTAATACTAATTTAAGAGCAAGTTTAATTATTATTAGTGACTTCCATGGGCTTGTCTTGCAGAACAAAGGTTTTCAAATGAAGGCTTAATATTAGAAATTGACACTCTGAGTTCTTTTTCTATATTTAGCTGAGATCTATATCTTGTCTTCAAAGCAGCCACCGCAGAAAATCCGGTTTCACAAAGGTACGGTGTTGAAAACGGTAAAAGTATACGAAATGCTTTTGTTTTCAGTTCAGAAAATTCATCATCTACTTCTGCCCAAAATTGAAAGAGAATTTTATTACAAAATTGTCCTTTAATTTCGCCACTAGATGTGAAATCTATGAAACTTTCTTCTTAGGTAGTGGAGAGCCCTTCTGGGGTATTTTGAAATGGATCTCTCACTCATTCGTATCTTGCTATCAAGTTGTCCTCAGCAAAAAAATATTTTTTTAAATTTTTTGCTGACATAGCTAAATGATATTCAATAGTTTTATAAACAACTTACACATGTTGTTCTTCAGTTTTGTAAGTTTTTACACATTTATCCGCATTTTCAAACATTTCTAGGTTTTTTTGCTTTAAATTTCGGCTCCATAATTCTAATTTTCTACAAAAAGCATTAATTTTATCACTCGTGTCAAACATATGTACATTTGATCCTTGAAGTTGAAGATTCAATATATTTTATTTCTCAAATATATCGACTAAGTAGCTCAACTTCATCAGAAATAAACCATCTTGAAATTTCTCAGCTTCCGGTAGGTTTTCCTCTTCTAGAAAAATGGTAATTTCATTTCTTAATTCATAAACACGTTGTAAAAATTTCCCGCGTGATAACCATCTTGCTTCACAATAAAATAGCAACGATGAATGCACTGCGCCCATGTCTTTGCAAAGTCCAGAAAAGATTCTTGATTTTAGGGGTCTCATTTTTATGTAATTTACTACAGCCACAACTATCATTAGCACAATATTCAGGCCAGGACTAATTTCTTTGGAAGCCAGAGCTTCTCTGTGGATCATACAATGTGTCCAGATGCACAGTGGAGATTTTTGTTTCACAAGTGCTTGTATACTTTTAAATCTTCCTGACACTGCACGAGCACCATCGGTGCATATTCCGACACAATTTTTCCACTCTATATTTGCCTCGTTTATAAAATTATTTAAAATATCAAATAATGCTATTGCTGTTGCTTTAAGTTTTATTGGTTTACAAAAACGTAGTTCTTCTACTGCTGACATACCATCCCAAAATCGAACATACGCAATGAAATGAGCATCTTTATTGCTATCTGTTGCCTCGTCAAGCTGAATTGAAAACAATTTATCACGCAACTTACTGAAAAGCTGTTGCTCTACATCTTCAGCCAAGCGATATCATCAATTCGACGGGAAACAGTATCATTTGATAGGGTATGGACTGCAACTCTTTGGCAAAATTGTCTCCAAACATAGTTTCTACAATCTCAATTGCTGCAGGCAAAATAAGCTCTTCGGCAATAGTGTGAGGCTTTTTTACATCTGGCTATTTTATATGATACTTTGTAAGAAGTATGTAAAGCTTTTTCATTCACTGACAAAGTTTTTTAAAAAATGTTTTTGTTTTCCATATGATTTTAATTTCGATTCAAAGAACTCTCGAGGTTTGTTAATGTACTCACCATGAAGCGTTTCGAAATGTCTTTTAAGTTTATTAGGTTTCATACTGTCTGCTGCCAATATTTTTGAGCAAATAACACACAGGGGCTTTTCTTCTCCATTTACTTCAGTAATGGTAAATCCAAAATTCAAGTATTCTTGAGAATATTTCCTTGATTTAATTTTCGGAACTATGCTCGTTTGTGCACTTGTTGATGCTTTATTATCGTCGAATGTCCGCTTACGACTTAAAAATTTATCCATGATTTTTTTTGTTCCAATTTTCTGCAGTAATACTTAATAGTGTGAATTACAACTAACGCGCAGATTATAAAATGTAAAATCAAGATAGATTTGGTAGCTATAGAAGCATCGAATGGACCAAGACTGATTGGAATTGTACGAGGTACAGCATTATTACATGTTTTGCGCAGACGTCCGATAGTTTGACCAGACTCACGCAGACGCTCGCGAGAATGCCAGATGTGATGGATATGAGAGAGCGCAACATAAAGTACACTATTTTTCCATTTCTACTATAAGTTCACTCTCTCATATATATCTTGTTCAAATTTTCAATCGTTGATAAAATACTTTCTATTCATTCATTCAAGTTCAAATACATTTTGTAAAACTTGTAGTGGGTGACACTTCATGTTAATACAGTTCTTTCAAATTTTAATTCATTAATTAAATTTAAAAAATGAATAAATAGTGACAAACAAAAATTATAGTTCAAAAGCATTTATAGAAAGGAAAACTTTTCATGCTGTCCCCTGTAACGCAATGATAGCGCGCGCGCTGGGCTTCTAATCTGAAGGACGGTAGTTCGAATTCCATCCGAGATGGCCTAATTTCTAAGAATGTGTGTGATTTCTTCTTTACTTTACTATTTTATTACACTAATTAAATTTAATTAATGAATAAATAGTAACGAAAAAAGAATATTCCAATACCCCATATGTAGAAAAGAAAAGGAAAAATTGCAAGGAAAATCGCTTTCTCTTTTGTCGCTTAACATTGTGATTCTGTCATATGTATTACATATTTGTATTAATTGAAACTATTTAATAGAAAGTAACTAAAATAAGTTTTTCTTTGTTGGCCTAAGTAGGAATTGACTTAAAATTTATTTTTTATATTACTTGTTCTAATGACATTTGTACTTTTAGAAATGCATGATGGATGAAATAAATTTTTAATTAAATGTCATTTTGCAATCTGTCCCAATTTAAAAAATGAGAAAGGAAAAATAACATAACATTATAATTATTACTTAAAAGTAATTTGCTTAAAATATATATTATATAAAAGTAACGTATACAAAATTTAATACTCAAAGTGCATTATTATTGCATTCAATACATTATTATTGGGGGGGGCGATGAAAATTATGATTGAAAATTGGGTCGCCAGTAGTGAAAGTTTGAGAAGCACTGTCTCACTTAATTAATTTATTTATTTTGCACAAAAGGTAGTATACAAACTGTAATACTTATGCTATTAATTTGTATGGTTTATAATTAAGATCGCGTATAGTAGCTTTAGCGTCAAAGTGCATTATTATTACATTCAGTACATTATTAATGTATAAGGGGGGCGCGATAAAAATTGTGATTGAAAAAGGGGGCGCCAGTATTGAAAGTTTGAGAAGCACTGTTATAATCTCATGAATTTAATTTTGCAGGCGAAGCAGACGGCGACATTTTTTAAAATCATTTTCTTGATTAAAATGAAATTAAAAAAATATTTAATTTATATTATTTTAATAATGTGTAAATTTTAATTCAGTATAATGATTACATACACACACAGTAAAGATACAAAGTAAATTGATTATTCAGAAAAATGTGCCGTAGTATACTCGTCATCAGCGTGAACGGGTTACGATTTAACTTGTTTTAGCTTGTCTGATCTTGATTCTACAAGACGGCTTTTCCAGGCGAAGTTGATGGCGACGTGTTTTAAAATCATTTTCTTAATTAAAATGAAATAAAAAATATTTAATTTATATTATTTTAATAATGTGTAAATTTTAATTCAATATAATGATTACACACACACAGTAAAGATACAAAGTAAATTGTTTATTCAGAAATCAACATCTTGTATTGCGTTTTACATTACAATCGTATATTTACATTACAGGAGAACAACAATTTGTAAAATTTATTTCAGTGTAATGATTATACATGTACAGTAAAGATACAAAGTAAGTTGTTTATTTACAAAAACAGCATTCCGTTTTACATTACAATCAATTTTTTATACACACAAAAAAAAATCCCATTATTGGATTTTATGTCCTACAGCTCATTAAATAGATCTAAATTCATCAACGACCAATGACCCTGTGCAAGAGTAGTAATGCCATCACCATTAATAAACCTTTTGTCATCTTTATATGACAGAGCAAGTTTGTTTTGCTTTATTGAATGTAATGAATGAAATTTGGATCTAATTAAGTTCATGTCAACATATTTTCTTTTTCATTAAAAGACAAGCTTTGTAGTCCTCAAATGTTATTTTATTTTTTATAGTTTGTTTTTTAATTCCTTTTAACCGCTTTTCAATCTTATTGTTTGTTTTGTAGGCATACATTTTCGATTTTAGTCCTACATATTCTGTCATAATATTTCCTTTATTTTCATCCTTCATTTTCCCGATGACTTTTTTGTTAACAAGAGGTAAATTATAAATATTGTTTTCATCATAGTCTGAAGTATCATATAAGTTAATATCCTCTTTCATGTCACTATAAAAATCATCAGTTTTTATTTCATATATAAAAGAATCGGTGTCTGTATACATGAGCCGTACTTTTGAGTCATAACGGTGCTTCATGTACTCATAGTGAAAAGAATACATTAGAACTTTTGATATATCTAAAATTACCATTCCTACCTGTATTGGTTTGAAAAATTTGATTTGGGTTTTTTTTTAGATGGACGGCCATTAAGTTTTCAGAAAATATTGTGCGTCGATTAAAATTTGATTTCGCTATTAACTTTCGAGCCTGCTCTTCTGTTGAACATAAACGTATATCTACTCTTCTTCTTACATTTTCCATCGTTTTCCCGAAAATGCTATTATTCATTAGTTTGTAATAATCCTTTTGAAAGTCATTTACAGATTTAGTTCTTAATTTAGTATTATAATCTATGTAATTTTTAAGCCAAGGAGATTGAAAAAATTTTAAAACGCGATGAATTTTTTCAAGACTAACCCTAATTTTAAATAAAGCTTTAAATTAGAATAATGGAGAACATATTTTGTTTTTGGTTCCAAAGTAGTTAAAAGTCTAGGCTCTTTACAATTAGGTGGGGGCTTATTTTCAGGGGCAAGGGGAAAGTCTGAATGTTTGTCATGCAAATCGGAAGGATATTCAAGATCTACTTCCAAGATGTAACCTACATCGGATTCATCTGATAAATTTAAAATATCCTGTTCGGTTAAATCGTTATCACTCCAAATAAAATCTTTTAAGGGTAGATATTTACTCATTGCATAACCGTACAAATTATTTGCGTCAAGATGCATTAAATATTTTATCTCATCATCTGGGTTAAAATTAGACATATATCTGTTGTTAGCTATAGCATAACGATACCTCCTCTTACACCCTTTTCTATAAAAAAAAGCATGTCGTAATCTATAAACAGTTCGATAGGTACTTTAGTATGTAATAACATAGCATCCCATGATAAATCTGGGGTGGTAAAATACCAACAGGGGTCAAGTTTATAAGTTTGCATGCATATTTTCCGAAAGTTTTCAAAGAGTTCTGTTAACAATAGAACATCTGTTTTTACATATAGATCACAGTATTCACCAAGATTATTTAAATGAAATTCATTAAATACTTTACATGCATGATTATAATCCTCTACACTTATAGCCTCCTCATTTAGTTTATTGTAAAATTTGCTAATAGGTGGTAAACAAGAATCTTTACACTTTTCAAAACTATCAAAATAATCATACGGAAAAACTCCCTTTCTTAAAAGTAAATCTATTTTTTCTGAGTCAAAATAATGTTTCATATATTTAAATTCATCTTTTTTTAGTGTTTTTATCAAATTTTCCAAACTAGAAGACATGAATTTGAAAGAATCTAAAACCCTTAACTGAAAATCATTTGAAATATTTTTACTGAAGGAAATATATTTTTCTTCGGTGTTCGGAATTAAATTAATTTGTTTTTCATCATATCCTAACTCATTAATAAAAATATGGGCGTCATATCCTGAAAGATTATGGAAGAAAACAGGCAAAAATTTGGGGGCTTTCATTGCTTAATTACAACTATTGCAACAAGGGCCATTAAATTTTTGAGTAACATGATTATGATCCCTAACCTTGATATTGTTTTCGTGAAAGGTTTGACCACAAACAACAATTATTAGCATTATCATACAATTGCTTTTCTGATTCAGTAAGAGGTAATAACGGTTTTGATTTTTTATAAATATTATCAATTTCTATTGCATCTTTTTCTAACTTTTCAATAAAAATTTTTGGGGCATCAATACCTCTATATACTACTGGATCTTTATAATGCCCCCCTTGATAACTGATAAAATAACAAAAACCTATTGGGACATGTTTTTCATAAATATTTGTAAAGGAAAAGTTTGGATTAGGACAGCAAGTATCAGTTTTCCTAGTTACACACTCGAAATCCGCATATACAACAAAAGGTATTTTTAAACAATGTTGAAAATTTTTAAATTTTAAAAACTTACTTGTTTCTGACGGCATTACTACCCTTGCAGGATTTTTATGTATACACATCTCATTGTGTTGAAGAAGTTTGTATTCTGTTTGGAAAGCACTTAAACATCTTTTACATATAAATGTTTTATGTTGATGTTTTGAAAGTTGTTTCGAAACAAGTCGAGATAAGCTTTTAATGAAACAATAATGTCCAAACTCTCCATTTTTTACGTAAAGCAAATCTATATGTTTCTCACACACTATATCACTAATGAGGAGAGGAAATATTTTTAAATCTTCTTCAAAAGAATAAATGTTTATTCCTATATCGTTCATTTTTGAAAATTTTTTCACCTCGTTAAGCGGTGTTGGAAAGGATATTCCATCAAAGTTCAGCTTATTTAGGTGGGGGACATAACTTGACGTTTTGTTGGGGTTGCTGGTGTTGGGGTAAAGAGCTGCCAGGATAGACCACATGAAACACTGAGAGTCCTTTTTATTGATGACATTGATGATTGCCTTTGTTTCAGCGATCTGCTTCGGCACCTCGATGAAGGATGATGAACCTCTGAAAGGAGAATAACGGTTCGTGCGGACTTCGAGTCTTAAGATTTCGTCCAGTGTCCAGCCCGAGTCTCTACCTTCAAAATCCTCACTTTCTTTCACTATTTTTTCAGACACACACATGTCGTCATAAAGTCTGGCGAGATTAGTTTCTTGTAATACCTCATTATTCGGCGTTTTGAATTCTACGTTCTTTATCATTTGTCCAGCATCTGTCGCTTTCGAGTAAATGCAATGAACCCATTTACTCACTTTCAAAGCTTTGTAAGTTTCCAGTTCATTGCGAAAAATAAAGAGATTGTCTCTTCTTTTCTTAAGAGTAGAAACTCTTTTATCCCCAGTGAACTGTCGTTATTGGGAAGATTAAAAGTTTTATATGCTTTTTGAAAAGCCCTCTCGTTCTCTTTTGGTGGTAAGAAGATATTTTCAGGATCAGCCGTAGAGTTTTCAGCAGATGTGAACAACTGTGTTTTCTTTTTCCTACTTGATACAGACAAATCCACTCTCTTTCTTTTCCCCGCTTCTTTCTCCAACTTTCTTTCGCATCTTTTATTGTTCAAATGTTTCAATAAGTTGTCTTTACGGGTAAAGGACGTATAGCAAAATTTACAAGTAATTTTCTCGGTTGAATGCACAGAGTCTCTGTGCCTTTTTAAGTCCCTTTCTCGGACGAATTTTTTACTACAATCCGCACATTGAAGGACAGCATTTTTTTCATGAACTTGTAATGTATGGCGTTTTAAAACATAGTTTGTAACGAAGTTTTTCCACAAATATTACAAGTATACATAATGAAGACGTAGAACTTATAGAACGTTGCTAAACACATACACTACTAAATCAGCAATCAAATTTTGTGTGTGTGTTCTGCTACTCTGTGACGATCAGGCGTAATACATAGAATCGATAGAGCAAATTGGAATGGATATCTCCCACCAACCCCTTTTAAACTCCAGAAGTGGGTCCACTACACCCCCCTCGTCATTTCTCATTGGTCGACCCAACAGAAATCTGCACACGGCCCGCAGACTCATTAGCGTCCTTATTGGTTCAAATCTGACAATGGCTCTCTCTCTGACCCTCTCACACTCACTGGCGACACAAGGTTCGCCCGAACACCTGACCCCCTTACCACTCGCCGTTTTTGAGGCGTCGATGTATCGAATCAGACGAACTCAGTCAAAAGATGAACAGCGGGGTTTCGTCCAGCCCATTAAGACTACAGACCCACTGACGTCGCAGACCAGAATCCCAACAATGAACAATGACACCCAAGGCCATGTGCTCTGTCCACAACCCCACCTGCTCTAATCCATCAAACACCATGAGAAAATATTCTACTGAATGTATATCACGATCTCACTTTTATCTGGTAACGATTCAAGACAGGAAAATACAAGATACAATAGATATGATTACGGACAGGGAAATAATTTATGAATTTTCCTTTCGGTATCACACAAAATGAAATTTATAGAATTAAGTGACTCGTAGTATAAATAGCAAAATCATTCATAAAATTTTTTAGTTTAATCATGGATTCTCTCAAATTAGTTCATCCATTTACTTTAATCTTGGCTGGGCCATCTGGTAGCGGTAAAAGTCAGTTCGTTAAAAAATTAATCGAAAATAAAATGATTAAACCCTTTCCTAAAAATATAATTTGGTGTTATGGAGTTTACCAAGCGTTGTATGAAGAAATGCCGAATATTTCCTTTCATGAAGGTATCCCCTCTAATTTGCACCAGTATTCGGATGCGTTAATTGTTATAGACGATCTTATGGGAGAGTTAGGAAATGATCCCCAATTAACAAAAGTATTTGTAAAATTTTCGCATCACAGAAATTTAAGTATAATTTTTGTGGTACAGAATATTTTTCATAAAGGGAAAGAAATTAGAGAAATTTCCTTAAACGCTCTTATCTTGTATTATTTAAGAATCGAAGAGATCAATCCCAAATTACACATTTAGGTCGCCAATTGTATCCTCGTAAAGTGAATTTTTTTCAAGAATGTTACGCAGATGCCACATCAAAACCGTACGGATACTTACTTATTGATTTAAAACCTGAAACTGATGAATCCTTGCGTGTGCGCACAGGTATGTTTCCTGGAGATGTTTTTTATGTATATCAACCTCGATGACCCATTACTTTGAAGCATATAAATAGATTCAAATTGTTCAATGAATATTCAA
The DNA here is from genome assembly GCA_019973935.1 of Trichonephila clavipes. Taxonomy (NCBI): domain Eukaryota; kingdom Metazoa; phylum Arthropoda; class Arachnida; order Araneae; family Nephilidae; genus Trichonephila; species Trichonephila clavipes. Next base: position 23,788 of record BMAU01004652.1, read on the forward strand.
TAGTTCACAAGATGCCGGTGTGTTCTGAACAAACTTTAGAGCTCTTAAAACTAATTTCTAAAACAAAACACCCAACATCTATTTTGAAAAAGTGTTCAAAGAAAGAAATAAAAACTTTGCGCGAGTGTGTGCTGAATGTTTTATGTGGTAACATATCAATGACTAAAATTAAAAAAAATCGCTTATCTCCCTATAAAGAAAGCTTAAGAAAACTTTCTAACAAAAAAACACCTCTTTACGAGAAAAAGAAAATTTTAATTCAAAAAGGAGAAGGATTCTTAAATATTTTATTGCCTGCAACTATTTCAGTCATCAGTTCTTTAATTCAAAATGGAATTTAGCAAAAAATTTGTACTGGTACCCGAAGAAAGAGTTCAAGTAACGGAACACTTATCGGAACTTGATCAACGCATGAAAAACATTCTCCATAATAAGGATTTAACGGAAGAAGAAAAAAAACAATTCTCTATTTACAAGTTTTACAAAAATATACGCACTTTTCTAACGAAAATCGAAGAGAGTCTGAACCAGTTCCAAATGCAGCATCTCTATCAGAAAATCAAGAAACGGAATCATTAAAAGAAAATCTAAAAGAGACAGTAGTAAAGACGGAAAAAGAAGTGTTTGAGGATGAAATTTTTAGAATTGTTCCACCTAGGTATAAAGAAAAAGCAAAAAATATTTTCCAGTTTTTAAAGCTTCAAGAATCTTTCAGTTGGAATTCTGATGGTGAAATTATTTACAAAAACACTGTTATTCCAGGAAGCAATACTGCATTCCTCGTGAATGATTTTCTACGGTATCGAAAATCAGCACCTGAAGGAAGATATGTATTTTTAAGAGCTTTGAATGATGTAAATTTACCGAAAAATCTAGATGTAAATAAAAAATTGTATCAGAATAACAAAATTATTAAGAAACCAATAATGTATGCTCGCAGAAATGCATGGTTGAAACTTTGAAATAAATGATACTCATTTGATTAAAAAAAAATTGTCTCAGTTGTCTCTTTATGATTTGAACAGTTTTCTTTTGCTGAAGAAAATATACTTATTTGATAAAATTTAAAAGTTTCAAATATATAATTAAATAAAATTATATTAATCCTTTTGGGTGAAAAATTTATCATAGAAAAAAAAAATTTTTTTTGAGAGAAAAAGAAATTTAACATAGAAAAATATTAATTTTTTTTTTTTTTAGAAGAAAAAAAGTATCATAAGAAAATATAAATAGAAAATAGAAAAAAATTTAAAGAAAATAAAAAAGACACACACATATTTAGTTTCATTCCATTTTTTTATTTTCTAAAAACAAATCTTACACCATATCGTTTCTTTACAAATTGATACATTTGAAAATCATTTATATACAATTAATTCAAAATATAATGCATAGAATAGCCTTGGCTGCGTTTGAATAAAAAGTAAATACAGTATTGCCCACAAACATTAGATGTTGGTGATTGAAACACTTTAGAATTCCATAATACATCTAAATAGGTAGTAGTACTAATGTTATAGAATACAGGAGGTTGTCCAAACGAGTCATAAAATTCTAATTCTCTTTTATCATTTACAAATAATGCTAACCAGTGTGTTCCAGGTTGTGATGAGTCATCAGAATTCACAATAGCACACATGTTTTCTTCCAGAGGAGGGAGTGTATCTCTAGAATAAACACCTTGAAAATAGGGGGACGTTGTCTTCTCTTGAGATAAAACTGTATACATTTGCATTCCATCCATTCTTTAATTTCCGAAATCATACAAGATATTTCTCGATTTGTTTATTTCGATTAAATTTTCAAACTCGGCAAAAACGATAACACATACGGTTTGTTCTAAAGATTTGCTGAATTTTAATTCTAATCGCAAATTGCTATGTTTTATCAGACTTAAATGTTCTCCTGAAGAACATAAATCCGGTGAGAGGTTAAATCCAAACAATGTATTTGAATCTTTATATTCTTTTCTAGAAATAAATATACCTCTGTCTTGACCCATTCGATCTGTCCCAACAAATAGAGTTTGATAGGCCCGTATGTATTGATCTTTAGAAAATCGAGTTCTAATGGATTGTGAGGCACTGGTTGTCCATCCACATACACTCAATAAAATTTAAATTAAAATGTTTAAACTCATAAGGAGATTTTGAAAATGCTCCGTGAAAAGCTTCATTATCTACATATCCTACAAAAAGTTTTTTTGGCATTTGGCCTGAAAATATGTTATCTTGAATAAAAGACATGCTTCCTTTAGGAATCGAATACACTTTGCACAGAACTCGGTTAATGGGATATTTTGCGCTTGTTTTTTCCAGTGCTTTCGCATGACCAAGAATAACTCCAGGATTCACACGAACTTTTCGTATGAATAAAGAAACATGATCCAAAACAACTTTAAATCCCTCAGATCCTTGTAAACAAAATTCGGGCTTGCTTCGTATTAATTTTATTTTCAAATCCACGAAATTGAGTAAAAGACGATCTTGATGAAATAAATCCGAATGTATACAACCAATCATGTCTACAGTTGCACTTTCTTTAAAAAATTCGGTTCTTTTCTTGAGACCATCATCAGAATCCTTGTAAAATAGTTCAGCCGTTAACTGGGAAGTTTTGCTGTCATATCCATGGTTTAAGAGAGTTTCAATATAAGATCGATAGGGATATGTATTACTGGAATTGGAAACCACGCGATCATTTAAGGATACATCTACTTGAGAAAATAGTGAATGTATATAGAAATAAATTCACAGGTCATATAGTATCATCTTTAGTAATAGGCGTATTGTCCACTTTTACTATTTTCGCTTTTACGTATAATTGTGTTTGACTGAGATCTATGTAATCTTCTGCACTTCCGGAAATGTGAAATTCTACAGGTGCATTATCGAAAACGTTAGAAAGAGGATAAAATTGTTTCCACTGCCCATCTTGAATAACTGTTTGAGTTCCTGGTAAGTTGAAAAGTTCCAATTCAGATTTAACACATTCAGGAGAATCTTTAAGAATAAATGCCATTTTACGAGTCGAAAATGTCACGTACACTCACTTTACGTGCTTTGGATGAAATGAATTTTTCTGTTTCTTACGCTTTTTTTTTATACTGTCCTTTTCCTACCATAGACTGAACTCTATCAATAGCTTTCTGAGCTAATTTTTTTCCACTTTCTTTGCTTCTTGTTTTTACAGCTTCTTTAAAATTTTCTCCTGACAATACATCAGAGGCAACATGACTCCTGTCATTAATACTTCTTTTCCAATAGTTTTACCTCCTTTTACTAAAAAAGGTAAAGCTGCTCTAAACAATCGACGAAATATTCCTCCGATAACATAACCCTTTTGAAAATTAATGCCCTTGTAATGAGTCAGACCCGAACCTATTTGACCTGCATAATGGTCTTCAAATCTTTTAGTACAGCAAACGTATGGTACACTCATCTTGGTCTTTTATCTCCAAATGAGGGTATGAGAAATGCATTGCTTTATTTATAGTATTTGCCTCATGCGAAAATGAAGCACTATGATCACTTTACCTCTTTCAAAGGGAACAAAATCACCAGAATTGAGTCTCAGTTCAGATTGAATAGTTTGAAACGAGTGTATTTCACCAAAGGTAAGTATTGAGGTCTATCATAGTATTGACTAATCGTTTCCCCGTCTTTACCTTTAGTGCGAACGATTCGCAATAAAGGAGCCTGTGTATCCCCCACAATTTGGGGTGAAATTAGATCGGAGTAAACGTAAAAAACTGAAAAATTAGACCATGCATCAGCAACGAATTCGCTTTTCATGTTACCTATTATAATTGCATTGCGTTTGAATCCTAACAATTCGCCTAAATTCTCTAAGTGAAGGCTGCTACCTTGAACTGCATTAATTTTCACCCGTTTTGCTGCTTTATTGTAAATTATTGTAAACCGATTAGGATTTTTGGGTAAAGCAAGTTGTACGGCTGATATAATATCTAACATTGTTTCATAACAACCCACATCAATTGTTTGCTTAACAGTTGAAGAGATATTGCCGTCACCAGCTTTGTATAGAAAATAATTGTTAGTTTCATTTACGTTAAGCCAAGAATGAGGGTAGATTATATTTCAGACAATCCCACTTCCCATTCACCATTTAAACAAACAGGAGAGGGTAATTGAGTTTTGAAATGAGATATTTTGTTTTCTGGAAAGAAATGCATAGAACTATCAGAAGGTAATGTTACGTAGAAAGACACATTTTCAAAATGAGTTGGCAATAAAAAAGTTTAACTATTTATACTTTTTGAATATCAGTCACCCAATCATTAAATTTTTCAGGATAGCCTAAAAATTTAACAAAATATTCAGTGATTCCTCCTCTTTTTCTTTGTTTGATAACATTCTCTACAGGGTAGAAACCAGAGTCGACAACTTTTTGTAATTCTGCTTCGTAATAAGTACCTTTAATCTCTTCACCTTGTAAATCTTTTAATCTATAAACAATCGGAATTCTTTGCACGATTTCAAAAACTATGAAAAGTTCTCTTCTCCAGTTTTGTTCGTATCCTTTTTCAAAGTGAAGTTTTTGTTTATTAATGTGTACAATATCACCAATTTTAAATCTAGGGGCTTTAGGTTTCTCATTTCTTAGACCACCGTATAAATTTTTAATACCTGCTTTCGGTTATGTCTACTTACAGAAACAGGTTCCATTTTAATTGAACGGTGATACGAGTGATTATAACTGTGTATTAATTTATCAATGACGTCGATGTAATTTTTAGTGTTAAATTCAGTGAAATATTTCCACATTTTTGTTTTTAATGTCCGATTAAACCTTTCAACAATGCTAGCTTTTGTTTCGTTATTTGTAAAAAAAAATTTACATTCAGATTTTTTAAATAATTTTGAACTATTTTATTTAAAAACTCCTTACTGGCATCTGTTTGCAACACTTTAGGCTTCCTTTCTTTAAAAATAATTTCTAGCCCAGACTTTACACTTTTTCCAAATTTATCTTTCAGAGGAACTGCCCAAGCAAATTTTGAAAATAAATCAATGCAAGTTAACAAATACTTATACCCTTTATTAAATTCTGCTAAAGATTGCATATCAACTAAATCCGCTTGAAACTGACGATCAATATCACTTACAAACACTCGATTCCGCTGAAACTTATGTCGAACAGGTTTATGAAGAGTGTAAGCATCTTTTGCGATAACCAATGTTTCACATCTTTTTTACTATATTTCCCTTTTACAGAGCGATGTAATGCTTCCACACCCCCGAAGCTATTTGGAACTTCAGGATTTTCGTAAAACGCTGCTAAATCTTGATGCATTGTTACCGATGAAAAGAACTTGATTGAATGACTATTACAATGAATAGTTATATTATTATATACTTTTGAGAAAGGCAAAAAAGTTTATGTATAAAAACATTAGCATAAATTTTCTCACTTTCATATGAAATACATTTAAAATATCACTTGTACATACTTTGATAATTTCTTTTAAAAATACTCTTATTTATTTTTAAGATGTGAAACGATTTCAACATAAATTAAACTAACAAACAATAAAAATAATAAGAACTCAAATTCAGCATATAAAAAAAAAAGAATTTTATTCAAATTTATAAAAACAAAATATTGAGTGAATCTTATAAAAATCTTTAAACAAAATCCTCATAGTATTCAAAACAATTAGGTGGACATAACATGTCTCTTACTTCTCTTAAAATAATATCCAAGCGAAGATTTTTTAAAAATTCTTGAGTTACATAATGTACAGGTTTTAACAATAAAAAGTGTTCATTTTCAAAAAGATTATTATAAAAACAATCAGCTATCTCATTAGCTTCAAGTGATGAAACATATGAATTAAATGTTTCTTCGCGATTCCCCCATAACTCCTCAGCGAAAGTCTGAGGCTGTTTCAATCCTTTTTCGTTCAGAAGGCTACAAATAGATTTTTTTCAAAATTTGCGTCAAGTATTGTTGACCCAGACTAACATCCAAAGAAGAAGGTAATGTATTTTCTATGGGGCCTTCGCAGAAGGTTTTATATGCTGTTAAAAAGTCCATACACTGAAACATATTGTCTATAGCAGCATTTTCAATAGCACCATATTTTTAATCATTTCAGCCCACTGCTCTCGGGATATGGTTATTTCTTTAAAAGTGGGCTCTTTATCCGGACTGTATTTAATGCGCTTGAAAGTAAAATCAATGAAGTTCTCACTAGTTATTTGAATGTGTTGTTCAGAAGGGAAAAGTCCACTTGGTAATTCCTCCAGTGATTCCGGCACTTTCTTTTTACGCATGATATATTCGATCCACCGTGGGTATAATGTTATTCCCTCGGGAGTTGGGTAGTATGTTTTGCCATATTTCTTGAAACGTCTTATGTGTACTGATACGGAATCATAATAGGTGCTTGCAAAGACAAAAACATCATCTCCAATTGGAAATACTCCATCTGGTATGCAATCCTCGGTAAATTTTCCATACTTCTGAAAATAATATATCAAAATTAATAAAGATCAGAAATGTGTAAAAAACATTATAAAAATTACATATTAAATTTATTTAATTTTGTTACTTACTTTTGAAACTTCTCTTCTGGCTTTCTTATTTACAGAAGATTCCCCGGCTTTTCCAAACTTTCGTTTTTCACTATGTGTTTCAGACATCACCATATTTTTTTCTTGTTGAATACAGCCCACCGCAATACTAACAAACGAAATGAATTGTGAACTAAAATCTGATAAGTGTCTAACGCATATCAACCGAATTACACTTGAGCGGCGTTCGCTGAGTGGTTGAAAGCAATGTATTCATCCGCTCTAAGCATTGAGATAATTTCTGACGTAGAATTCAGTCACCGTCTTCTAGAATCAAGATCAGACAAGCTAAAACAAGTTAAATCGTAACCCGTTCACGCTGATGACGAGTATACTACGGCACATTTTTCTGAATAATCAATTTACTTTGTATCTTTACTGTGTGTGTATGTAATCATTATACTGAATTAAAATTTACACATTATTAAAATAATATAAATTAAATATTTTTTAAATTTCATTTTAATCAAGAAAATGATTTTAAAACATGTCGCCGTCTGCTTCGCCTGCAAAATTAAATTCATGAGATTATAAACATAAGTTTTCTTCAGGTCTGTATGCCTTCATAGGATAATGGTTAGCGTAACTGAAAAACTATTGTCCTGTGGAGACATTTTGATCTGAGGCCGTGAGTTTGAATCTGGATTTATTTATTTTTTATTTGAGCGTTATTTACTTCCATCATTTTAAAATCTATAATTAGTGTATATTTTAATCAATAGGTGGCGGCATGAGCACGTTTAACATTCCCATACTTCCATTTTTTGTGCACATTTTTTAAAAACAACTCAACTTAGCTGTAGAAAAAAACAATTCAACTCGCCCCCTCAGCTCGAAAATCAAAGCCAATGCAGGAGAAAAACAACTCAACTCGTCAGTAGGAACGAAACAACTCAACTAAACAGGAGAAAACAACTCAACTCGGCAACATGAACGAAACAACTCAACAGGAGAAAACAACTCAACTCAGCAGCAGGAACGAACAACTCAATTCGGCAGCAGGAACGAAACAACTCAACTCGCCAGTAGGAACGAAACAACTCAACTCTGCACTGCCGTCGACCGCCTACAACCACCTGCACCGCCTTTACAGTAGAATCGGCTTTTTCTACCTACTACCAATCCATTCAATTGCCAATGGGAATCGTTCTGCCGCTCTTCCTGATAAAAGCAACTGAAGCTGAGTCGCAATCGCAGACATGACTGTCTGTAAAAAAAAACTAATTTAGAAAGGAATTTTTTTAGTAATGAGCAAGCTCTATGTATTTAGGAGGGAGGAGCACGCGCGAATCCAACATTTTATAGTCAAAACTAATATAATTTCTATCAAAAAACTCACGTAATATCGGGAATCGTTATGGTCTCTTTAATGATAAAGCAAGTGCAGCTCAGACCCAATCTCAAAAATACCGCCCGTAAAAAAGCAAATTTGAACAAACCTTTTCAAGAACTGTGTAATTTATATGTGCTTCGGAGCGACGAACTTGAATCCAACCTTTAAATATAAAAATTAATAAAATTACTACACAAAAATTCAAGTACTACTAGAAATCGTTCTGGCTTTTATAGTGATAACGCAACCGGAGCTGAGACGCCATTTCAGATGTTACCATACGTATGATATAAAATTTTGAAAAAACACTTTCAAGAAATGTGTGCAATATACACTGCTGGACAATTGCTAAGGACGGATAACACTATCATCCATAGCAACCACAAAATGAAAGGAAGAAAAATGTGGAAAATTAGAATAAGTGCGGGATATTAGTAAGAAGTATGAGTATGCAAATTTTTTCCACGTCTGTTCATCACGTGATAGCGTTCATAAGAGCTTTAAAGGTTTTGACGCGTGTGGACAGTTGTTGTTTCAAGTCAAAGTTTTACAGGAAAGATTTAATAGACGAACTTTAAATTTTTCGCATGTCTTCCCGACATCACATAGATGATTTTATGCGTGGCCGAATTATTGGAAAGATCGAAGAAGGGCGAAAAATAACAGATGTTGCCAGGGAGTTCGACATCGCTCACAGCGTTGTTTCACGGCTGTGGAAGTCATTTAAAACTACTGGAATGTGTAGTAGACGGCACGGGGGAGGTCGTGTTAGAAGTACGACGCCTGCAGAAGACAGATATATCGTCCTATCAGCAAAAAGGAACAGGCGCACCACAGTTCAGCAGGTGGCAAATCAGTTTCTTGCTGCCTCAGGAAAGCAGATCTCCCGAAAAACTGTTGCCAGACATTTGAGGGGAGGAGGACTATACGCACGCAGACCTGTTGTGTGTGTCCCATTGACCAGACAGCACCGTACTGCCCGTTTGCAATGGTGTCGTGAGCATCACAATTGGACTGAACAGGACTGGGTATGCGTACTATTCTCAGATGAGAGTAGGTTCAGTCTGTCATCGGATTGTAGACCCAAACTGATCTGGCGCGAGAGTGGTACTGCTTATCGTCCAGAAAATATCCAGGAAAAGGACTGATATCCGACATGCAGTATCATGGTGTGGGCCGGCATCATGATCAATGGCCGCACGCGCCTACATGTGGTTGCGAATGGGACTATGACGGGCCAACGATACATTGATGAAGTTCTACTTCCTCATGTTCGTCTTTTCCGTGGTGCTGTCAGTGATGAGAGATCACAACAATGTCTTGGTTGTTGAGACTGAACAAGACTCAAGGTGCATGTTAAGAAAATACAGCATTTCTTACGCCAGGATGCAGTGCTTTAGAAAACATTCAATTGAAACCTCACTCAAAATGCACGACGTGTAATGAATTTTTATGTATTAATGAAACGAAAAACCGTTTCTTTGAATATCATCAAATTAAGTTTATATGTAAAAGCTATTTTTATATGTAAAAAAGTAAATAAATTTAAAAAATTTAACAATCTTTAAAAATAAATATTTCGCGATGTTAAATATTAGTGTTCTCTGGTTATTTAGCATTTTTAAGAGTTAAAACTGCGTTAAATAATTCATTTGGTCATTTCGTATTTTGAGATTATTTTAGACCTTTGTGGACTGACGGTACTTTGAAGTATCAATTTAATTAATTAGCTCTAATGGATTAAATTTCCCAAAGTTGAGTATTTTATTTATGTATATCCCTGAATTTTCAATGTAGTGATTAAAAAAATATGGCATGAAAAAAGTTGCAGTAAATCATAATGCGGTAAACAGTGGCACACATGGGGGGCTCTAGGGGACCAGACCCTCCCAGAAAGCCCTTGATTTTTTTCCCGATTGATTATAATTCTAATTATATAGTACATAAAATTTAAATAAGTATTTGTTTGTTATTTGATTTATTAAATCTAATTATGTATTCAATAATTAGTTTTTTACTGTTTTTTGTTCCCGAAAATCGACAAAATCAAAAGGAGATGCAAGAATGGTGGACTTTCGACCCTGACCCCCCCCGCCAAACAAAAAATCCTGTGTGCGCTATTGGCTGTAGATAAAGAGTTAATTGACAAAATTCATGTAATTTCATCCAAAAAATGCAAGTACTATTTTCAGATCATTCTGGCCTTTTTCCTGATAAAATCAACTGGAACTGAGGCGCCATCTCAGACATGACCGTACGTAAAAAAGCGTTTGAAAAACCTTTTCAAGAAATGTGTGAGCTACATGTATTTCTCGGCGATGAACTGTAATCCAAAATTTAATTGGCAAAATTCATAAAATTTCTAACAAAAATGCAAGCAACACTGAGATACGTTCTGGTAAAAGCAAGTGAAAATTTTTTAGCATTATCTGGTTCGGCTGCTTTCTTGTTAGGAAACTTCTTATTTATTTCTGCTCATTCTTGGAACAGATTAAGGGAAGAATTTGAGTACATATATAGGCCCGAAATGACATTTTCAACAAGAGTGTCATCGTAGAATTCAAGATTTTCCTGGAAAGAGCTTCAAGCGTCCCAAGGCCTTTTAGAAATCCGAAAAAGTCCGCCTTTTTTCAGATAGAGGGGGAATCTTGACAAATTTTCGAGTAAGTTTTTTTGTTTTCATTTTCAAAGTGAATTGTGTGTGTTTTTTGGGTTAAGACTAGTTAATAGTTCACTCCAGATTGAATTTTTATGTTGTAAAATACTGTAAATTCTCTCTGGCGTATCTACTTTCAAACTGTATGCTAACCTTTAGTTATCTTCGCCCCATAACGTCCTTGCTTTTTTTTATACGGAGGAACCTTAAACGTACATGTGCTCTTATCTTTTGATCCGAAGTATTAAAACTCTAAAAAGCAAGAAAAGAGGCGCATCTGGATGTTAGATTGTGAAAAAAAAATTAGAAAAGGAGGCCAAATGTTAGTCTAGATATAGCGATTGAGTTGTTAATAAAATCATGGAATGCAATCACACCTGACATAATTCTTCATAAAAAAAAGAATGTGTATGTAGTATCTCTCTCTCTCTCACACACACACAAATCTAGATGGAACAGATGATTATTTATGGACTGTTGAAATAGTGATGAAAAGGAATTCGATGATGTGTTTGAAGATATAAAGGATAACAAATATGAAAAACTTTTCATGTTTCATCCAATAATGAAAGTTCACGAGGTTACTTTTAAATAAATGGTATTTACATGTAGCAATCTAATTTTTTTTAATGCTCAGCTTCTCTTCATTTTTATATTCAGTGTATGACACGAGTCCCACGATTTTTTTATCTCACTTTTAGAGTCAAAAGTGAGTTTTATAGGACATATTATGAGATATTTTCAGAAAGTTTATTTTTTTCTGAAAGAGAGAATACATAGTTCCTTACTATGTTAATCGATTTTTAATTTTGATGAGGTATGACAGTCTTGTGTGGAATTTTTCTAGTTTTTATAACTGTTAAGACGTAAATCGCCCTATAGAAATTATTAAATGCAGCATCCAACTTATTTAAAATGATGTTACAGATCACCGGCATGTTATGAGCAATATTGTTTTGGAATTTAAATCCAGATTGTTGCTTATAGGGTATGATGAACCTTGGGCAGGTGATTATATATATATATATATTAAAAGATTATTAAAACAGAGTTGACGTTGATGCTAAATTGATTAACGAGATGTGATTTTATTTAATTTGAGAATCAAGAAAGATAGTATGTAGGAGAGGTGGGTGCTAGATTATCCAAGGTGTTAACTGCAACCTAATTGTATTGTTTTTATTAGTGTTAGAACTCTCCTCGGGTATCAACAAGAAAGTCAAACATTGAAATTGTCAAAAAAAAAACATTTATAATTGGTAAGGAGATAAGCATAAAATTCTTTAACATTTATTTTGTGTTATGGAGAATTATAAATGCTAGCAAATGTAATTTTAATGTTGTTAGCAATATTTAGATGAACAGTGGAAGTTTTGATCATTTTAATGAGAAGATGACAACCTCATCAGAAAGGGAATTTTTAACAAAATAAATAGCCTTACAGTCTTCCCTGTTGGATCAAACAGTCACTACGATAGCAGATGTAATTAAGAATTGAAATTTTATTAATGAGAGCCAGGTGGGTCAATAATGCCAAGGTCAATTTCAAGTAAGTTTTTTAAATCATCCAATATCTTTTTCAGACTGTTTGCGTTTCAGCTTAACTCTCATAGAGATGAGATTAGAATCTGGACTCTTGAGTTTTAAGATATATTGAGTTGTTGCTCCCATGAGTCATCATTCCCGACATTTATTCTATAGTAGCTTAGTTGTCGAATTGAGATCTTGTTGCTGTTGTGAGTAGCAATGTTTTTTTTGAGTTTGTATGCTTTTTTGCATCTTTCTCAAGCATTTTTGAATAAAAGCAAATTTCATCCTTTAGGGGCACTCAGAGAAGTGAGCTTCCTCACACAGAACAAACTTTGCCAGAGTGTCTTCCTTCTTAGTGCTTTCCTTGGTAAAATGCCCCAGACTTGAAAAAATTGGAATGGTGATAGAATGATTGACATCTGTTGCATTGGGCTGGCACATAAATAACTTTCTGATTACCTCAATTTTAACTTAGTACAACCCAATAGAAGTTTTCATAAAAAAATTTTTGGGGTGCCTTGTAATTGTTTTAACAATACTAAAAATAGAAACCCCTTAATGTTGCCAATTTTTCATCCCTGAGTTCTGTGTACATACAATGCATATTTAACTCATGAGTAAATTGTTATTGTCAGAAAGGAGACCCATAATGACTGCTCTGGGTTCTTTTCAGAGGCAATAAGAATTTTTAATTCTAACACATAATATGCAATTTTATGCAACTCTGTGTGAGCCATGGAGGTTTTTGAAACAATTTAATTCTGCCACCAATAATTTTGTTCATTCTTCGTAGAGCTCTTTCAGTAAATGAGGCTCTGAGCTCTCTAAACAACAATAGTGCTAAACTCTGTTGATGACTCTACGGTTTGATTATTTGCCTTCACCAGTGAGCGAGGATGCTCAGTTAGAGGAACAGAACTGTTGACAACAATGTTTTCACTTCCTTTTTCAGAATTGGCAGTTACTTCAAACTTGTTCACTAAATCTATGAAATTCGAAATTTTAAGACCTTTTTTTCCCAGCATTGGGTGGCTTGGGTGAGGAAGAGTAGCATTTGCAGACAGAAAAATTATTAACTGAAGTAGTTATAGTATACTATATTTTTTTTTCTTAGAAAAAAGAATAGGTGAGAGAGCAACTTTAGAATCTGATTTCCTACCACTATCTCTAATTGCATCCATTTCAGTAGCTATATATAAATTAACCTCCATGAAATGCAGTTAACTATTTTTAGTAGCTCAAAATAGAGCTCACATCTGTTGCTTGCCTTAGAAATGAGGTCTTCCAAATGCTCCCAATAGACATTGCAATCCTCAGCAGCAAGCAGCACACTTGTTTAAAGTTGAAATTTTCATGAGAATTATTTACAGAGAAAATGCACTCAAATCAATTGAATTTGCATTTACTTAAGTAAAGCTGTGTTTGACAGATCATCATCATCTATAATGATAATCTAGTGGGCAAACATGGTGAGAAACTCAGTTTTAACCAAGACCATAAAGTGTAAAATGGAAAATATAAATGTGAACTATATATATATATATATATATATATATATATATATATATATATATATATAGGACCGAGCAGATGAAAAGATATATACACAACAAAAATTTAAAAGAAGATCATTTGTTCATTATATTGCAATTTCTAAGTATTATGAAACATTTCTCCTTCCCTTCCCTGAATTATATATGAAATAGCTGAGATTCAACAAGTGCTGGAATACAAATAATACATACTACTTTTTCTCAGCTATATATAATTTTAATTAAAGCATTTTTTTTTTGTTCCAATACAAAAAAATTTTTAATATAGAAAATTTTGGAATTGCACATCAAGCATTGATACTTTTATAAAGAGCTACCAATTAGAAAAAAAAAATCTTAGCAAAAATTCTGTGTGCATGTTAAAATTTTAACCCAGTCATTTGACCACTTAAAGAGACACTGAAAAAACCATTGGCTGACTAATTTGGCTCACCAAAAATGGCTTTTCCAATGAAAAACTACAATTTTAACAATCCTATGTAAGTAAGAAATGGAAGATGAATAAACAAAGAGATCTGCCTAGATTTAACAAATAGATTTGATTATCACAAAAAAGCATAAATCAAAGTATCACTTTTAGACTTATAAAAAAACATTTAATGTGATTTGCATACATTCACAAATATTAGGAAACAAATCATTCAATAAAATAAATTACTTTATGCATTAATGATAGAAAAAAACAATAAATGAGGATATATGCACAAAACATCTATGATTCAGCATCTTCAAATTCTTCATCATCAGTAAATTCTATGGCATCTTCAAATTGTTCCTCCTCATCATCTAGAACTTCACCAACTACAATAAAAGAGCAGAATATAAATTTATGGAATATTTTCAGTGAAATATAGTTTTGTAAGAAATAAAATACTTAATAAAAAGATATAAGAATATATTCATAAGAATTCCATTAAAATTTGCCAGAAAGAAACGGCCGCGGTAACCGAGTGCTATAGGTATCGGATCGTAGCATGCCTTGTCACGAGTTCGAGCCCAGTACAACTAAAGACCCGCCGTGTAGGGAAGAGAAACGTTAAATCTGTCGAGAGCTGAAATGTCCTCCCGTTGGTGTGGTATGGAAGTTAGGAGAGGGGGTGCCAGGTCAGGTGTCGTCCACGTCACTTGACCATGGTTCAAAATTACGTGGTCCGTCGCCAAAAGCCCTAGTGTAGATGAACAGTGCGACGTTAATATTCATTCAATCAATCATTCAATCAGCCAGAAAGAAACTTAATTCTTTAACTGCCACCAGCATACATATATACCTTAATCAGCAGGTAAGGTAACTGCCCATAGTGTATATATACGCCTCATACAAGTATAATCATTTTCACTGGTGTAGCCAGTCCTGAGTGGGGCCCTGTATTAAAATTCTTGCCAGCCCCTTTTGGCTCTTCTTCACATTTTTCGATTTTTCCTTACAAATATTGGGGGACCCCATATCAATGTCACAGCAGTAGCTACAGCAATTTTATCAAATACACTATGTTAAATATATTTTGTATGTGTTAATATATATATGTACATATATTATATATATATATTATATTATATATATTATATATATATAAAGAGTGTTTTTTTTCCAAGTATAGAAGTTTAAGTTGGCATTACTTTCCAAGATGGCGACCGATTTAACAGCTGTCAAGTGATTTATTCCCAGATTGGTTTGGCAATTCATCAAAACGATCATCAAGCAAGGCGTAGATTCGTCGAATGGGCCCAAAACGAGATTGCCGTTGTTCCCGATTTTCATAAGCGAATTTTGTTTAGCGATGAAACGCACTTCTGGTTGAATGGCTACGTCAACAAACAAAACTGCCGCATTTGGAGTGAAGCTAATCCCCAAGTGTATGTCGAAAGACCGTTACATCCAGAAAAACTGACTGTTTGGTGCGCTTTATGGGCTGGTGGAATCATTGGTCCGTACTTCTTCAAAAACGATGAAGGCCACAACGTTACAGTCAATGGTGATCGGTATAGAGCCATGATTACTAACTTTTTCATTCCTGAATTGAACAATCATGATGTCCAGGAGCTGTGGTTCCAACAAGACGGCGCAACATGTCACACAGCTCGTGCCACAATCGATTTATTGAAAGACACGTTTGGTGACCGCCTACGTTTTGGACCTGTGAATTGGTCTCCAAGATCTTGTGATTTAACACCGCTAGACTATTTTCTGTGGGGCTATTGTAAAGTCATTGGTCTATGCGGATAAGCCACAAACGCTTGACCATTTGGAAGACAACATTCGCCGTGTTATTGCCGATATACGGCCACAAATGTTGGAAAAAGTCATCGAAAATTGGACGTCCAGATTGCACTACATCCGAGCCAGCCGTGGCAATCATATGCCAGAAATCACATTTAAAATGTAATGCCACAAGATTATCTTTCGAATAAAAAAAAAATTCATGTCAATCGAATAATACATCGTTGTTATATTGCAATTTAAAGTTATATAACTCTAAAAAAACACCCTTTATATATATGTGTTTCGGTATCAGGAAGACCTCGCTTTCATGAAGCGGATCGTCACATGTGATGAGACCTGGTGCCATCACTACGAGCCAGAGACAAAGCGGGACAGCATGCAGGGGAAGCATGCGTCGTCAACTCCCCCTAAAAAGTTCACAGCCGTAAAGTCAGCAGACAATGCTCACTGTCTTTTTCGACGTTCAAGGTTCGCTACTTGTGGAATTCTTCGAGCACAGAAAAAGCATGAACTCCGATGTGTACTGTGAGACACTCCGACGCCTACGCAGGTCCATCAAGAACAAAAGACCGGGGCTGCTCATGGAGGGTGTGGTTCTGCTCCATGATAACGCGCGTCCACACGTCTCTAGAGGCACACAAATGGAATTGGACTTCAAATGGGAGACGTTGGACCATCCGCCCTACAGTCCGGACATGTCGCCCTGAGATTTTCATGTGTTTGGTCCACTGAAGAAACACCTGAAAGGGAAGCGCTTCAACTCGGACGACGTACTCAAGGACACAGTGAAGGACTGGGTCTCGTCACAGTCACAGGAATTCTGGGAACAAGGAATCCTGCGGCTTGTTCATCAGTGGGATCATTGTGCTCAGGCCTATGGTGTATATTTTGAATAAAGTCTACAATTGTACCCACCATGTGTCGTTTCGTACCTTTTGATTTGATCACCCCTTATAGTTAAAAATAAAAGAGATTGTACCATTTGATGCTTTTTTGAAAAAGCGTTAAAAGTAAAAACGGTTTTACTTTAGGCTGTAATGAAGAATATATAATATAGCTTAAATAAAAACCAATATATATATATATGTATTATAAGTATATATATATATATATATTATAAATATATATATATATATTATATATATGTATTATATATATGTATTATATATATATTATATATATGTATTATATATATACATATATATATGTATTATAATGTATCCAAGTAGCGGACCTTGAATGTCGAAAAAGACAGTGAGCAACACCTTGCCTGCTGACTTCACGGCTCTGAACTTTTTAGGGGGAGGTGACGACGTATGCTGTCCCGCTTTGTCTCTGGCTCGTAGTGATGGCACCAGGTCTCATCACCTGTGACGATCCGCTTCATGAAAGCGAGGTGTCTTCCTGATACCGAAACAGATGTTGCAGTGCTAGTCCCATACGCAGTTCCTTTTGCTGGTCAGTGAGCTGCTTCGGAACCCAAGCGGCACACACCTCCCGAAATCGCAACCTGTCGTGAACAATTGTCTCACGGTTCCATAGCGGACATCCACTTTTAGCGCCAACATTCACAATGTGACACGCCAATCACTTCTCACTAGGTCATCCACCTTGTCGATGAGATCGCTCGTGATGTCAATGTTTGCCTGGCCTGGTTTCTGGTCATCACCCACACTCTCACGACCTGCACGAAAACGGTTCACTGTCGGTTTCTCCCCTTCCTCTGTCAGAAATCGGATAACACTTCGCTGCTCCTCAATCGTCGAATTTTGCAACGCGAACGCCATCCTGCCCTCATACGCATAATTTGGACGCCACTTTTTTATAAGAGCCTTGGCTCTCTCCTGCGCATGATCCGATCCCAGTCAGAGCCTCCAATGGCATCCCGAGATGTCTCGCTACATTCTCCCATGGCGGAATATGCAAATATTTAACTGTTTCATTTTTATGTCGTTTCGTATCTTTTCATTTGATCACCCCTTGTAGTTCTTATTTGTTAGTAGCTCAATTGTAAATTACTCTCATACTTAAATATTTTCATTCATTTTTTATATTGTTTGACATAATAAATTTTTTTTTATATACACACAGATCTGCCTTTATAAATAAATAAAATTATGTATCTCTATAACCTTCAATTCACAATAAACTTTCATTTATGAAAAAATATACCTGAATCCTTTTTATCAAATTGGTTCGAAATAATGGGAAAGGAAAATGTTCTTCCATCATCTGAAACACAAAAATTTTGAAACATCATTTTAACATTAGTGAAAATATTCTCAAAATGCACACTTAAAATCCCTTATAAACTGTTTAATAGTTTTAAAATGACTCCCTTACAGAGAAACCACATAATTGCTCAATACATAAAAATGAATTTAAACACAAAGTAGTTAGTTTGAATTGGCTGCCTTGCATCTATAATTAATGAAATAAATTTTAGCATAACAGCTATGAGTTTAAGAGGACCAAACACTACGCTAAATCTGACATAATTTAATCTAAATTTAGCAATTTGTATTTCAGTTGAAATCAATATCTTTTCCCTGAAACTATTTTTTATCTAGATAATTCTGTCCTAAATCCTCCCATTTAAATAATTTAATTAATCCATCCTAAATCCTCCCATAACAGATAATTTTCCATATATACATGTGAAACAATTTTTTATTCTACAATGCAATACATCTTTGTATCAACTTTGTAGCTTTTGTTTTCCTAATTTTCAAAAATGAGGCACATTATAATTTAGTTGTAACTTTTAACTGAAGAATAAAAACAAGATGGTTTTTAAACTTTTGTACAAATTTAAGCAGTATATTATAAATATAAATCTATAGTGCAATAATGTTGTGAATCTAAGGAAATGCTTTTAACGCAAATACATGCTTTTAGTCAGAGCCATAGATTAAAATATAATTATCGTTCATTTTTAATTTAAATGATGAGATAATTGTTTACATGAATTGCAAAAGCTTTGCAATAAGCCATTGCTTTCTTTGTCACTCCATATTTTATTTGACAAAATGATTTTGAATATAATTAACTTTGAGCATATAGACAGAAATTTTAAGTGACCTTTTACTACATTTTAGTATCAGATCTGTGTGATCAAATTAAACGATTATAGTTACTCTCTTTTGTGCTAAACAACAAACAAGAGAAATGTAAAATTTCATTTTAATACTCTTTACAAAATATCTTATTCATATTATGGTATTATTTTTTTAGTAGTACCTATAAATAAAAAAAAATATTTTAAGTAAAATGAATTAGGAAGTATTCAAGAATAGTTCTAATTGTGAGGCAAAGGTTTTTGATGGCTTACATTCAAAATTTATAAACTGCATATTTGTAATGCACAAGTTTGCTTTTTTTAGAACATTGTATAATTTTGTTTTGAATAACTAGTTAACTTTTGTTATGAATTTAAAAAAAAAGTATTTAATGTATTTCTTGACTGAGTTTGTTTTTATAATATCTTGCATCAACTCCATCAAGTAAAAAAATGAATACATTCCAGAATTTAACATTATCATCTTTCTTCAAAAGTTCCAGAACATGGGCAATAAAAATTTAGTTTTTACTATTACTATTTTTACTATTATTATATCTATTTATGGCTATACATTTTATTAGTAACTCACTTTCAAAATCCACTGAAGCATAGAGAGATAAACATGTTTTTACAGCCTCGAATATAGCCTGTACTGAAAAAAAAACCAATTAAATATTAAAAAGAGGAAAAATATAATAAATAGATATTAACATGTTAATCCAATGCTATTGCTGAACTCTGATGAATTTCAACAAATGTTTTTATTGTGCCAGGAAATGTTGCTATCACTTGTAATATCTTTCACGATAAATTGCTGGCATGGGTTTGATATGCAAGTACCATTTGACACACATTTGAGCTGGTCCTTTTTCTATGCTAATCTATACTTCAGAACTGACACAGAGAAGTAATTCTGAGAGAAATGTACGATGTTAAATTTTTTTTTTAGAAAATAATTATGTTAATGAATCCATTAGCATATCATCTAATAATTTAAATCTCTCGAGTTTCGACTTGAAAGAGAAGGCTGTGACGTGTGATCCTATCACTCTGCCTCTTATCTAGAACTAAAGTTCATTGCGCTGTGCGCATGGTTTGGGGGATAGGCGTTGTGGCTTCGTACTCAGGAACCAATAGGAAGAGAGGAGGTTTTCGGCGGCTATGAAAGAATTGGCTTGTGAGCTACGTTGGTTACATCTGACTGACCCGGTAGGAAGAAAATTTAACTATTGAGCTAATAAGAAGGGGAATCTTGCTATTAAAAATTTAAGTTAGACATTTAAAAATTAATCCATAAGCACTTGAAGAATTAGGAATGCTTGTTGTTTGAAATCATTTGTTGCTTTAAGAGCTGGTAGAATACTTATTAGCTTCGGGCATTGCTTTATAATATTTGAGATTATTTGAAAGAGATCAATTAAGTTTTGTGTATCATTAGTCGGAGGGGAGGGAAGGAACTTTTTGGTTTTCCTGATTTTTGCTTTGATTTTGGAGCTGGGGAGTAGTTTTATTTTGGATATTTCCCGATACTGTGTTTGCGAATGAAACATTTTCAATAACATTGTTCGAGTTAAAAGTATTTTTATTTCTATTAGACATGGGGGCTCCTTTCTTTGGTTTCGGGAATCTGGGGCATTTCGTGTAGCAGGCGGAATGCCCGTACACGTAGCAGTTTATACAATAAGGATTATCTACTCTATTTGTTATCTCACAATCTTTTGTCATGAGCTCACTACTGCATTTAAGGCATCTGGGTTTCATAAAACAATTTGTAGCTGTATGAAAAAAGTTATTGCATTTATAGCATTGAGTTACACCCCTAATTTAAATCTCTTTAAGACATTAACATAAATTCTAGTCACTATGAAAATTGCAGAAATTACTAAGTATGCCATACTCTTTTACTGTAAAACTGAATTAAAATAATTTATCTGATAACATTTAATTGTGACTTGCAAGCAAAAAAAAAAGCAAGTGACATTTATAAAATTATTTACACAACTTACACTTATCTGCATCATCAGGAACAAAGAATATTTCATAAGGACCATCATCATCATCAGAACTGGCATTTACATTACTTATAGCACTTAAAAGTTCATTTGGATTCTCATTTAGCACTGGAAAAAAAAGCTGCAGCAATGAGATTCACATGAGGAAAATATATCAATCTTTTTAAAACTTGTTATTTGTTAAAAAGCAAAAACGCTTGAAAAAAATTATGAAATGTAAAAAATAATAGTTTTGGACACATACAACCTATTCACATCTAAAAAGAACATTTGAAAGAATCTAACATTCATAAATACACCAAAGAGCCAATATTAAGTCATTTAAGAGCACTCCTCACCTACAGCAACGAGCACACCAGAAAATAAAATCGTAGCACACATGTGGCTAATGGAAAAATTAAATTCTCCCGCATTACTCTTCACATAATGTTAAACAACATACTGGGAAAAGCAGTTGATTTATCAGATTTCAATAAATATCAAACAGTTATGGCTTCATGCCTACGAACATCCATAGGGTTGGTGGGCTGCTCCCCTGTAGCTCTTGTGAATATTTACAGTACATAGATGATGAAACAAACCACAGCGCATGGATTCCTGAGGAGATTTATGTATTCTTCACCATGATCAATGGTTTATATCAGTGGTGCGCAAACTCTTTTCGACTGCGACCCCTTTTCTAGAGAGAAAATTTTTGGCGACCCCTAGAGATAAATGTTCACAAATACGATGTAAATAGGCGCATTTCTTTCGTTTTATCGAATAAAAAACATTATTTCTGACACAGATTAATATTATTTATAATTTAAAGAAAATAATTTTGCATAACATAAAAATCAGTAAATTGCCTTTTAATGAGATGTATGTGGCTGCAAATTTCTGGTTATCTCATCGATGTTCGAATGTATGTTGCTAATTGCAATTCGCATATCATCTTCAGGGTTCAAACGGGAGCGGTATTTAGTTTTTATTGAAACTAGTTTCCTAAATCCAGTTTCACATAAATACATTGATGCAAATTGTATTAGTAATCTGATGGCATTCTTGCATAGAACGGGATATTGCTTTTCCATGGATAGCCAAAATTTTTGGCAAGGCTGAGTCTTAAATTGATTTCGAAGAGTATAATCACTAATCAAATCTATCAATCGTTCTTTCTCATTAATTTGAAGAGTTGAACTGCATATGTCGTAGGAAAATGTGGATCACGAATCCACCCAAGATCGTTTTCAGGAAAATCCTCGAAAAATTTTCTTTTAACTTTTCAATAAGATTGGAAATGATGTTTTTAAATGTAAATGCATCTATATTATTGCCCTTGATAAAATCGTTAAAGCAAGGAAACATGTCGGTATGGTTTTTATTCAGTTCAGTTTGCCATAATCTAAGCTTATTTTTAAAAGCTTGAATTTTACTGGCTGAAATTATGATAGTTGAATTCTCACCCTGCAAGCTCAAATTTAAGTCGTCAAGTTTTTCAAAAATATCAACTAAATAGCTCAGCTTTCCTAGCCAAACTTCATTGATATAATAACTTGCCAATCTATGTTTCTTTTCGCTTAAAAACATGTACACTTCATTTTTCAAATCAAATATCCGTCGTAGTATTTTCCGACGTGAGAGCCATCTGACTTCGGTGTGTAACAGTAATCTCTCATACGTTGAGCCCATCTCATTGCAAAGTATTGAAAAGAGACGACTGTTAAGACAGTTGCATTAAATGTAGTTAATTGAACTAACAGCGTCTTGTGTAATATATTGTGCAACTCTTCATCCATATATTTTGTAGCAAGAGCTTGTCGATGAATCATACAGTGATTAAATACCATATGAGGCGTCACTTTCTGGATTAAGCCTCTGAGCCCTTTGTTCCAACCTGTTAATGCTGCAGAACCATCAGTATAAACCGCAACACAGTTTGCTCAGGTAAGGGACTTTACTTCAAAATATTCATTTATTACTTTGAATATTTTTTTCTTCGGTTGTTTTTCCTTCCAAACTTTTGCAACATAAAAACGTTTCTGTTATATCTTCATTCAAAATATAACGTAAATAATTAGTTGTGAGATTTTAGTAATATCGGTAGTCTCGTCCAGTTGTAAAGCAAATACAGATGAATTTTGTATGCGTTTTATGACTTCTGAATCGATATTTCGTGACATTTGTATCTCTTGATAATGGTATTGTTTTTAGTTCATTTCCATATTTATCACCATGCATAATTGATGTCATCTTAGTTGCAGCAGGATGGATAACGGATTCTCCAATTGTATGGGGTTTCAATTTTTTTCCTATTAGATAAAAAAACTTCTGAAGAAGCTCGTAATGCTTTCTGAGGTATTGTTGTAAATTTCTTTAGATTTGTGCTTTGAATACCATTTTAGTTGGTGATTTTAATGCCCAACACACCTCGTGGGGTTGCCCTGTGAGCGACACCAGAGGAAATAGACTATAGCAATATATTATTAATAACAGCATTGTGTCTTAGCACCTCCTACCCCTACCAGATTCGGTATTGCTTCAGCCACAATTATAGACTACGCCCTTATCAAAAACTTGAACTGGCCCTGCAATATTGACTCAATCTCTGAATTAAGTTCCGATCACAGCCCCATTAAACTTCACTTCCCCAGAACAGCAAAATTTGAACTCCCCCCACCCCAGCTTAATACCAGTTGGAATGTTTTCCCGAAAACACTCGCAAATACCGATAATCTTTATCTTCCGCAGGCCAGCTCTACCCTAGAGATTGAGTCCCAAGTCAGAGAACTCTCTTCGGAGATTCTCAACGCACACGTGAAAGCATCGAGGTCAATGACCCATTCGGAGCCACCATTTGTACAGGGTGAGCTCAAACACCTCCTCCGAGAGAGGAATAAAGCCAGAAAGTTATGGCAATTCACAAGATTCCCTCAACATAAAACTGAACTAAATAGACTCCAAAATAAAATTAAAAGAAAAGTTGGACAATACAGACAACAGGCATGGGAGGAACACCTTACTTCCTTGGATGCCGAAGACGGCTCCCTTTGGGGAACCGCTAGAGCATCCAGGAAAAAGGCCTCCCCGATTTCCACCCTTAATGGCCCTAACGGCATCGCTCTCAGTGACTCAAACAAAACTGATCTAATTGCTCAATCACTCGAGAGCCAATTCCAATTAAACGACATTCATAATCCACAAAAAGATCAAATTATAACATCCATCGTCGACGCTTACATTAATGATCATACTAACATTACTGATCCTATTCCACCCGCTCTTCCGTCGGAAATTATTAATTACATTAAAAAGATTAAAGTCAAGAAAAGCCCGGGAAGAGACGGGATTACTAATAAAATGATCAGAAACTTACCCCTCATTACCGTCTTTAAAATTGCTAACATCATTAACAACATGTTCAAACTCAGAAACTTTCCGAATGCATCGAAAACTGCAGTTGTAATTCCAATACTCAAACCTGGGAAAAATCCCAAATTGGCTGAATCTTACAGATCAATTTTTCTCTGACCGATTTTAAGCAAACTGGCAGAGAAAATTATCTCTACCAGATTAAACGAATTCCTCGACAGAGAAAACATCCTCGTACCGGAGCAGCACGGGTTCCGTCCTCGTCTCTCCACCTCTCATCAACTACTCCGCGTAGTTGAATACATCAAAGATGGTATCGACAGAAACCAACATACAGCGGCAGTGTTCCTTGACATTCAGAAAGCTTTCGACAGAGTTTGGCACACTGGCCTTCTCTTTAAATTAATTACTTATAAAATCCCACCCCCACTAATCCTACTTTTAAAATCCTACATCAGTGATCGTTCTTTCACTGTTAAAATTAACAGAACGTTCTCTCAAACTAGACCCGCTAAAGCCGGCATTGCACAAGGATCTATCTTGGGGCCCGTCCTCTTTAATCTATATATGTAAACGATATAATTAAAACTACTAACACCATGATCTGTATGTATGCGGATGACACAGCCATTTTAAGCAGACATTACAATCCCAACACACTAATACAAAACATCAGTGAACACCTGGCTCACCTTGAAATCTGGTTCTCCGTTTGGAAAATTGCTATAAATACCTCGAAAACTGAAGCAATATCCTTTTCACAAAAAAGACCACCCCTGAAATCACGCTCCAAAACCAAAGGATACCCTGGTCTCAGCACACCAAATATCTTGGTGTCATCATTGATAAAAACCTCACGTTCAGACAACGTATCACACACGTTAGAAATAAATTTAAAAATGCTACGAGTAATCTTTATCCCCTTATCTGTAGAAAGTCTAAATTAAATAGACATAATAAATTGCTTATCTACACTCTGATCTTAAAACCCCTTCTGACATATGCTTCCCCAATCTGGGCACATGCAGCAAGATCCAATATCAATCTCATTGAAAGCTCACAAAATATTATTTTACGACAGATCCTTGATGTACACTGGTACATGAGAAACGCTGACATTCGATCAGCATTAAAAATTCCGACCATCAGACAAACTATAACAAAACTAGCAGTAAATTTCTTCAGTAATGTAGACGGGCATGAAAACCCATCTATCCAAGCTATATCTACTTATCCCTATCCAACTTATCCCTTCATTCGTAGACCAAGAGACATCTTGATCGATCCTGATTTTAATTAATTTTATCTTTTTATTATTTAATTATTTTCAAATTATTTATTCTAAATTTCACTGCGAACGAAAATAAGATAAATGGCGAGCGACAGCGAGCTAACGCTTCTGCTCAGAATGGAGGGGGAAAATGTCGGAAACCGACATGAGAAGCGTCCCAAAAGATGGGGAGGGGCGGGAGAGTAAATTTCACTGCGATCCAACTCAAAGCTCTTATACCCCATTAACTGATCTCCTGGCTCGGCCAATAAAATTGCTTTCATTCATCCTACAGCACATATTCCCACCTCCTGATATTTTTTTCCCGCACTTTCTGATCTCAGTTCTTGCTGCAACCCGATTGGCCACCGTAACTCCACCCACTTTATGGGCGATTCGAAAAATGATTTTCTAGCTCCTAAAAGAGCTTTTTATTTTCATATTTAACTTTTAAATGTTTTCACCCAATAAATTTTTATATATTCTAGATCTTCTTAAATTAAATTTTTCTTTTAACTTAATACTTTTCTAAAATGGGCAATGGTAAATTCTGTACAGTCATCTAAATTCCAGGATAGGAGATTAGAGTCCGATGGGACTATGTGCTCAAATAATCACCCCAACGACAGTGAAAAACTTGCGTCTTCACACTTTACATACATTACGCATTACGGTCAAAGAAAGAGAGAGAGAACAGCAGGAAATTGCAATTAAGCAGTAAGTGACGACGTTTCACTCTTTATATGTACACTGTATGGTATGCAGCATGCAGGCATAATGCATTTCATAAAAATTTGGCGACCCCCAAAAAACTTCTGGCGACCCCTAGTTTGCGCACCTCTGGTTTATATCACGAGCAGCTATAACAGTGGAGATCCAGAGGGTGAGTTTCAACACTTAATGCAGCATACACTGTTGTTAATGTTCTATGTAGCCAGCACCAGAGGCGGATTAAGATAGTTGGATGCTCCTAGCGGTAAAAGATTTGAGGCCATGGGCTCAAGAGTCAAAAAACTAAAATTGTGAAAGATTTGCTGACCTTAAATTCTCAAAATAAAATGTACTGCTAATAATGAACGCCAACAGCTAAAGAAAAATCTTAACATTTTAAAAAATTAAATACTTACTAAAGAGCGCATAATTTTGAAATATAACTTTACTTCTTGATTTCTCTTTGGTAAATTCATCAGTTATTTTTGCACTATCTATTTTGTCCAAAACATCTTGTTCTGTTCATAATATGAACATGTTGTTGTGGTAAACCCGACCATGGGTCCCGAATTGAATATGGCAACCCTTTAGAATAATTTTGAGTCTGCCCTGGCAGTCAGTTCACAAAATGTAAACACACTAAGACGGTGTGTGGATGAGAACCACAAAAAAATAAATGAGAAATGCTTCTTTCACTACAATGGTGACCCGTATCTTCACGCAAAAATTTAAACTTGTGTACAGTCTTTTACTAAATCGATGGTCATGAAGAAAACATTGTCAATTACGAGCATTTAAAATAAGGACTCAATTCCTTTGTTCATGAATCGGAGTATCTACTTCCGTGGTTTCGATTCCGGGTGTGGCACTCATCTTCAGCTGTAAATATTTCACAGTTAAGTGGATTTTTTTTCTCTGTTTCCTTTTCCTGGTGTTTTTAATTTAATGGAATTGTTGCACTAATTTCATATCTTATTTAATTTTTTTATCTTTAATGCTAAAATCAATAATTGCATATAATAATTTCTGGTGGTAAAAAATTGTTATGATGCATGCTAAAAATATCAAGTACTATAGATGATAGGACCAAATTCCGATTAACTATAATGTTACTGATTATTATAGCTCTTTATTATTGAATGTATATATAATTCATTGTTTATTTAGTAATTTTGTTCTAAAACCTTGAACTATGTCGGAAGTAAGTGTGCTGTACAAATACCATTATATAATATATCCGATCCCGCCTTCTGGTTCATCATGTGCGAAAGTACATTTGCCCTAGCGACCCCCAAACCCATAACTGAATCTGTAACTAAGTACAATTATATTGTAGCTAATCTCCCACCCAACACCGCGTCTTTAGTTCGCGATATCCTTATGCATCCAGATGCCACAGACCCGTACACGCAAATAAAAAACCCAACTCATAAATCGTTCAGGAGAATCGTAAGCCAACTCATAAATCGCTCAGGAGAATCGTTTCAACAGGAAGCACGGAAACTTTTTTCAGAGGAAGAATTAGGTTCTCGAAAACCTTCCGAACTGCTGCGTAACATGAAACGACGCGCGGCAACTTTGAATGTTGATGATAAACTGATGATGGAGTTATTTCTTCAGCGTTTGCCGTCTTCGGTTCAAACAATTTTAGCTGCTGTTTCTGACCTCACGTTAAACAAAGCCGCTGACATTGCGGCCAGAATTCTCGAAGTCTCACCATCTCCTATTGAAACTTTTGCTGTTTCTAATAAAAAGGAGCACTTTTTGCCGCGAATTCTTCCGCAATTAACGTGTATGGGCAGAAAACATTAACTTTAAATTTTAATTTAAGAAGAGATTTCATGTGGACTTTTCTGATTGCCGATGTTAGTTGACCTATTCTTGGAGCAGATTTCCTCCATTATTTTGAATTCGTGCCAGATCTCAGGAATAAATGCCTTAGAGACACAAAAACAAAACTGCAATCAGTAGGCCATTTAAAGCATGCTAATCTCCAAATTTCTATTTCTACAGATACATTTTATCATAAACTTTTAAAAGAATTGCATAATCCAAATCAACCAGTGAAATATAACATTGTCCATTACGTAATAACAAAAGGTCCTCCGGTGGTGGCAAAACCCCGAAGGATGGCGCCAGATCGTTTGCATTTGGGAAATTGACGACCTTCGAAAATTGGTGACCTCTTGGCGATTATAGAGCTTTAAATTCTCAAACATTAAAAGATAAATACCCCATTCCTTGTATTGCTGAATGATATAGCTCAAAAATTTGTACTCGTATCGATCAAGTAAAAGCCTATTCACCTAGATGATATTCACAAAACAGCATTTTGCACTCCGTTTGGTTTATTTGAGAGTACACGAATGCAATTCGGATTATGTAACGCATCCGCAACGCTTTATGGACGAAGTCACTCGTGACTTACCTGGTGTTTACGCATTTGTTGACGACATTTTAATTGCATCTAAAAATTCTCAGGAACATTATCAACATTTAAAAAAAACTATTTTTAAAATTAGACGAATATGGTCTTTGCATTAATGTTTCTAAAAGCATATTGGGTGCATCGACAATAGATTTTGTGACGAATCTGTACGAAACATTTCCACTAATATTCTTAGGCGTCTTTCGGGGGATTGTAAATTCGCGTATATTTCCAATCAACTCTGAGAGGAGAACGGGATATGCAAAGTAGATAGGGTACTTAAGTAGAGCGTTGAAAGCTAGCAAAAATGAAGGCTATTGAGCCAGCAGCAGTAGCGTCAAGTTTAGAGGATTCAATTTGTGACGACTTACGCGTCTTTTCTTTAACAAGTCCTTTGGGTTCTTTGGGCCAGAATTAATGGCAACTATTTTCCAACCAAATCCAAGAAACGAGAAGTGAAGAGATGCAAATAATATAGGATAAATATAGGATCTTACAGTAAGCGTAATGGCAATGATAGCAATGTAATGGTAGTGTAAATGAATGTTCGACAATTAAAGTGCGTTGTGGTATTGGATGATAACTCAAGTTCGCCGTTCAAAGATTCAAGTTCTACGTGTCGTGGATAAACAACATATTGGTGATCTATTAGAAGTTAAATGTACAGCTGCATACTGCTGTAGATAAAGACAAGCTTATTACAGAATAATATAAGGTAGGATTGATTACTTACTATAATTATATTTGAAGATTAGGCGGTTCAATTATTGATATAGGTCTGTATTATATTGTGTGTTGCGCATTATGTTGTCGTAGATTCTCTCATTTATATATTTGTTCAAAGTTTAAGTTGAATATCTTAATAAAGGCATATTAAGATAATGTTTGATTCTAGTTCTTACGTTAACCTTACACCTCTAGCTCACGCTGATACTTCGAGGGATGTACTTCCAAGGGGAGGTACATCAAAAATTGGATTACGTTAGTGAAGCCTTACTGCAAGTACTCTACGAATGAACCTTAAAAGCTAATATACCAGTGAAGATATCAAAGTGTTACCAGGTGATATACTATAGTTTATTATCGCTTAAAAAAAGCGCTAGTTTAATAAAATTGGTTTAAATTAATGAAAGCTAATAATTCGAGTTGCGTGTATTTCTCGGACCTCCTATTTCGGTAGACCTTATTGATCTTACGCGAAGTTATTGATTAATTTCATATTTCGTAATTTAATTTAATATTAAAGGTAAATCCCTTTTGTTTGACGTAACATAGAAATTTTATATGTCATTAGAGTTTCTAATACACTCAGGAACATCGAAAATAGTGACCCAAGAAGGAAGCTAAGTACAATCGCGAAACTTTGCAAATAAGTACAGCATAATGTGATATGCAAATAATCCAAGTTTTGTGCCAATACGCATGCTCATACACGCCGAGGTGGCGCTACAATCAGGAAGAGGGTGCTATATAAGCCAGCGCAAATTCGAAGATTCATACCCGTTTTGATTACCCGCCGATTGTAGGAAGACCTTCGTAAGCGAAACATGCCAGGTAAACGTGCTAGAAGACATTTCTCACAGTTAAGCTAATTTGAGAGGCCTGATCATCGGGATGAAAACTGCAGGCTGGTCGACGCGCCGTGTTGCTGGCCAGGTGGATCGTTCGGGTGTGCCGTTAGAAATTCGGTGGGAGCAGTGGACACGAGAAGGTACCCACGCGCGGAAACCCGGGTCTGGAGCGACCAGGAAAACCACGAGGAGAGGTGATAGAAGGATCGTGAGGCAAGCACTTGTGGACCCCACAGTGACTCGTTCAACGATACGTAGACAGACGTAGCAAATTGTTCCACAAACAATTTCAGACACATTGCAGAAGCAAATCTTAAATCCAAGCGCCCTTTCCGTGTACTCCCTTTAACACGGAACATCGGCAACTTCGTCTCGCAGTGGTGCCAAAGCCAGATCAATGTGGAATGTCACAGATTGGCAAAAGGTTGTGTTTAGTGATGAATCCCGGTTTGTTTTGGGGACAAATGATAACCGTGTACAGGCGCCCTGGGGAGCGGTACAATTCCCCCACACTGCCCACACTGCCCGTACAGCTGGTGTAATGGTCTGGGGAGCCATAGCCTATGATAACCGATCCATTTTAATTGTGATGCGTGGAACCTTAACGGGTCAACGTTACGTTGATGATATTGTTCGACCCCATGTAGGACCTTTCCTAAATGGTTTCCCAGGGGCAATTTTCCAGCAAGATAATGCTCGTCCACATACAGCAAGAATTGCTCAAGACTTCCTACGGCATTTTTCAGACTCTTCCATGGCCCTCCCCGCTCCCCGATTTGTCCCCTGTAGAGCACACGTGTGGGATCAGCTAAAATGGCAAGATGCCATCGTGTCACTCTGTATGATTTAAGAGTTGGCTGTTCAAGATTTGTGGGCCCACATCTGCCTGAGGACAACATAAGGTGTCTAATCAACTCAATGCCGGACCGTGTGGCGGCATGTGGGCATTGCCCGGCTGGAGGTGGTCCAACGCGCTATTGAAGTGCCCAGTATTTA
Source organism: Trichonephila clavipes (assembly GCA_019973935.1). NCBI lineage: Eukaryota > Metazoa > Arthropoda > Arachnida > Araneae > Nephilidae > Trichonephila > Trichonephila clavipes. The sequence goes on from BMAU01004652.1 coordinate 55,080, forward strand.
TTTTGTTGCATCCTGTATTCGTTTGTCTTGTTTTTGAGATCAAGTGAATCTCTCATCTGTGTCATTATGTGTAGTAAATTTCATCTCAATCCGATGCTTTCTTCTTGGGTCGCTATTTTTCAATGTTCTGAGTGTATTTGAATCAAGTTAATAAATATAAGTTATTATCATACAAATGGCTATTAGTGATTCTTTGCCTCAAATTAATCTTGGTGTCAGGGTAGAACCCAGGGAGGTTCTAACAAGCTTTAATCTGTCAGAAAAGGGAATTAAACCTCTAACTGATAAAATAAAATGTATTCTAAATTTTCCTAAATGAACACGTTAACTCAGTTGCGTAGATTTTTGGGCATGTTTGCTTTACAGATGTTTTATACCAAAAGCCGCACACACACATACTTCAGCTTTTTAGAAGGGGCATGCAAATCAAAAGAAATCGCAAATCATCGAACCATTCAAATGGAATGAAAACGCAGAACGAGTTTTCTTGCATTTGCTCACTGCTTACTGATCAATACTACATTCATGCTTCACTACAATCTTCATCTCATATCTTTTAAGTCGATCGTGTGCAATCCCCTTTACGTCAACCATATACTGGACCACATAAAAGTTCTGTCAGAACAGACAAAACCATCACCATTGACGTTAATGGTCGAAAAACTACAAGTTTCTTTAGATCGCGTCAAACCCGCACATCTTCTCTCTCAGAAACTGCATGTGAGAGAATCTCTACCTACAGTGAACAAAAAAGCATAAAAGATGATAAATTATCTACTAATGACAAATCAACCCAATCTTTACAGCAAAATCAGGAAGACATGTACATTTCCCAAAAAACTAGCCATTTATGTCATAATATTTTTTTCCCCTCCTTCTCTAGAAGAACTTTCAATTGGAATTTTTTTTTTTGTATATATTTCATTTATATATTTCATTTTTTGTGTATATATATCTCTCTCTCATATTTCTCATATTCAAAATTGTTAATGTCTTCCAGTGCAGATTCTCAAAATAATATAATAATGTTTATAAAATTTTAAAGTAATGTCGTTCCCTTGGGCTGTCACCCTCAGTCACTGGGGGATGCTCTGTGGTAAACCCGACCATGGGTCCCAGGTGAATATGGCAACCCCTTAGAATAGTTTTGAGGAGTCTGCCTGGCAGTCAGTTCTAAATGTAAACAGACTAAGACGGTGTGTGATGAGAACCACAAAATCTACCATGGAATCTAAAAGAAATTCAGTTCACGAGTTCAATTTGGTTGTGAGACTTTGCATTTTTGTCAATGTTACAAACCCTCTGAATGATTGGTGCTACTGCTTACTGGAAAAACTCTATTTATTCAGAAACTTTGACTCATTGAAAGTTTTTGCGACATAATTAATCCATTTGCTAAATAAAATTCCATTCACTTTCCAAAATTGATGAAGTACATGAAGAACTTTGAAACATAGAATTCAAATGATTATGTAAAATGTTTTTCAAATTTGAAAGAAGGAATTAAAAATCAAATTTTCGAATTTCGTACTGAAATTTTTATGAAAGTGTTCTCCTTGCAATTTTCTTCTGATATAGGAAGTGTTCAAACCGAACTTCAAAAGAATTCATAGATTTTCAGATTGACTCTGCAGTACAAAGCACGTTTCTTGAAAACCTTACATTAATCGATTATAATCCAGTATGTGACCAAAGACATCCAGGAACTGGTAAACAAAGTACTTGTAACTTGGATTGTCTAATGTTTTTGGCAGTAAAATGAAGAATGTAAAATAAAAACAAAAACACAACTGGCAAACAAATATTTGGAGGAAACTTAAAGAATTGCAACAACATGTATTAAAATGGATACTGAAACAAAAACAATGTGAAAATACATGATGACTAAGGTAACTACCATCTCCTGCTGGTTTTTTGTTGTTGTTGTAGTAAATGTATTTTTGTAAAAATCTTTCTGTACAATCACTCTTTTTTTTCACAAGTAAAAGAAATTGCAAATACCATTTTTAATGCGATTTTTTATTTAACTTTTATGGAAAAGCAATATATATATATATATATATATATATATATATATATATATATATATATATATATATATATTATGAATTTTGTGTACTTAAAATAGTGTAAATAATTTATATTTGGATGTATAATACTGCAATATTTATGTGGTATTTACATTATATTAAAATTGTAATATTTGCAAAAGCAACGCTGTTCTTTACATTATAATGACGATTCAATGGAAACTTGGATATAGAGCCAAATTAACGTCCTTTTTGGCGACCATGTTGGTGACTTACGATCAATTGGGTGACTTCGGGATCCTATAGATTCTACTAAAAATTAGTGGAGAAATTCACCAATTTCCCGATCTATGACACAAACGGATTTTTCTTGAAGAATACGCGAAGCCTATAAATAGGGAGACACTTGCCAAAACTGAGTTAGTATTGTTTTGACTAGCGATAAGTAGACTTGCCTTTACCGATGAAGAGTCGACCAACGATTAGTGATTACTTCAGCTGTTGAACCAGCGAATGCTTGTGAATAATCTTTGATTTACTTGTGTATTTTAGACACTGGTAGTTGGGTATGAGCGCTGTTGAAGACCTTCTGAGATTTATTCTGAGAATATTGCTGTTGAATCCTGTATTTCAAGGATTGTTTGCGACAATAAATTTGTACCGCGCTCCTGAAGAACTGCCTTGTTCTTTGCGATTTATTTTCATAAAATCCTCGAACCCCATTTAATATAATAATATATATATATGTTTTAGTTTCTGAGCTACACCATCTCCATAAAACTAAAAATCGCCAATAAATCCAAAAATAAAAAAGATTTCCTAAAACTCAAGCAATTAAGAATATGACTGAGGATGACCTGATCAGACTCGCACCTATGACACTCTGGAAAGACTTTCTGTTGAGATTTGATGTGGCCACTAAAAAAGCGCGATACAGCCATATGCTGACTCTAGGAAAATTAAGTGGGTGATACCAACAACAACAATTGTGCATTTAACACTATCCTTTTAAGGCATGTTGAAAATGTCGAAATTCGGTCAAGACAGATATTTTTGTTTTTTATTTTATTGAATATCTTTTGGCTTTACAAAACATACTTTATTTTGTTTCTAAACTGCCTAGATGCCAAGTTACAATGCATTTTATAAAGTTAGAAAAACCGGAAGTGGGTCTTTGATCTACCAAGAAGTAGGCATTTAAATTGCTTAAAATCTATAATGGCAAGTCTGATAGCTCAAACTGAAACAAATGTATTTCTATAAAACTTTTTGAACCTGATATTTATGTTATTTTCTAGAGAATGTACTAAAATATTGCTTATTGTATGAATATTTTTGGAGTTAGGGCTTGTTATTTAAATAATGGTCTCATAAAGACTGTCACATTTCTTATCATGTTTACTCAATCAACTCTAAAATTTCAAATTTTAATAAAGCATTAAAATTTTTAGTACATTCTCTACATAAATGCATCTAGATTGTTTTGGTAATATTTTTACTAATATAAGTTTATTACTTTTTCTTTAATTGCTTTGAAGTTTTACAAAAATGTTGCAAATTTCACTTATAATTGTGATTTCTGTGAAATTTAGGCAATTTATTTAAATATTGTTAGTTAAATATTAGTATTTATTGGTATTGAGTCCTAAAAAGCCTTTATAATGTTTAAGTATGTTATTTTGTTAAAAAGTGCTCCGAACGTGTTCGGATACCTTAATGGAGGAGAGTTCACCCAAAGTTAGACAGGTGTCAGTAGTGGCAAACTTGGCCAAACTATCGGCATTCAATCCAATATGGGAGGAGATCCATTGAAAGTATATAGAGTAGGGGTTTCAGTTTTTTTCAGCCTTTTTTTTCTGCTTGGCTACATACATACACAACTATTTCACGTGGGCCGCAACATGAGGAGATTAATGGGGAGGGGGGGACACTAAGATCAAAAAAACATTTAAAATATGAAAAATTGATTAAAATATTAAAACTCATAATTTTTGGATTTTTTTTTAAAACTATATTAAACTCAGCTCCCAAAGATAGGTCTTATGCATTTTTATCCAGCTATGAGATAATTTTGCTTTTCCTTTAATGGTGATCCCCCTTCCGCTCAAATATTTTGCTCCTGTTGCAAAGATTTCTCTTAGAAAGCCAATTTAACTCGTCTCGAAAGAGGTTCTTAAGAAAAGAGCCATTGAAAGATTTTGCTCTTACAGGTAGAGTGACGAGGAAAATTATATTTTTAAGCATAACATCTTCACTACAAATAAAACATGTTTTTCTTAATGAAGTTTCCAATCATCTTGAAACAAAACATCTTCTTTACTTATTTTTCGTTTGGAAGACATTAGAGTTAATTAAAAATTGGTTTAACCCATAAAATGGTCGTTACTCCACTCTGTTACTTGTTATTACTAACCATTACAAAAATAAAAAGAAAAAAAAAAAAGTTATCTCGCAGTTCATACCAACACGACATCGATAGAAAAACTGATATTCGCGATTGCTTGATTGATAGAATTTCTCACTCAATTTTAATGCATTGTTCTTAAATAATTAAATTTATTTGCGCAATGGGTCATGACTGGGCCACTCAGAAATGTCCAGAGAGCCACATGCGGCCACAGATTGAGTATCGCCGATACAGAGTCTAGAAGAAAGTCGAACCACAATATCCAGAATATTCAAGCTTGTCCCATCCCTAACAGTTGTGCTTATATACAGCACCTTTCTCGCAGGACGACTGTCAGTTAAAATCCAAATATCTCTGAAGACAAGGTCAGAAGCAGTGTCAATAAACTGCAATAAGTTCAGACCTAAAAACAAAACAGTATACTTACTATGAATATATATATGGTAGAATCAAATAGTTCCCGGAACAGATCAACTACAAATTATTAAAAAACAGAACGATAATTTAACCTTATTAGACCTTTAAGTATTATTCTCCTGCATCTACACAATTGTTCCAGCATTCGTATAGTTGTTTAAAACACTCCTGGAATCCATTTTTTTGATAAAATAAAATATGTGATATGCGCAGAGTGGACTGCGAGGTCAAAGCATGTCAGCCAGCAGCATCACTCAGAGGAGAAGCCAACAGAATTTAAACACCCTCTATAATGCACTGGATCTTTTGGCTCAGCCAGAAATACTCTAAAGACTACGTTCGAATGAAGATGACACACACACCAGGAAAGTGGTGAGAGCTTGCAGGAGTACGCCTCGGAAATAAAAAGGCTTGCAAGCATGGCTTTCACTGAATACCCAGCAAATATGCGAGAAATGTTCCCTGAAGTACTTCGTGGACACTGAAAGATCCAGAATCAAAGGCTGTAAGAACGGCAGATGTCAAGATCTAAAATCTGCCCTGAAATTGGAGGCCGCCACTCAAGCCAGTCACAGAGACCACTATTCCATCCGAGGAACTAGAGAGACTGAAAATGCATCCTGTGAATTCAGATTTGGTCTAATTTATTATCCTGGCTCAGTTCTAGAAGTGCTGCCAGCTTCATTGGGTAGTAGA
>BMAU01004653.1:0-20173 GCA_019973935.1 Trichonephila clavipes
CCACATTTGGCGACATATCGCCAAATTTGGCGCCAAAAATTAAGTCGCCAAATCCGTCGCCAACTTGGCGCTAGCTGCAATATTTGGCGAGTTTACCATTTAAACCAATGTTAAAGCATGGGGGCCGTGCAATGCAGTGGAAATGATATTACAGGTAAACAGGGTTGAAATCACATTAGATACGACAAATTAAACTGTAGAAATGAACACAAATGAGTAGAAACAATTAGAATAAGACTAAATTCGTAACAATATTATATATATGTATTATATATATTATATATATGTATTATATATATACATATATATATGTATTATATATATATATACATATATATGTATTATATATATATACATATATATATGTATTATATATATATATATAGGTTTTTATTCAAGCTATATTATATATTCTTCATTACAGCCTAAAATGAAACCGTTTTTACTGTTAACGCTTTTTGAAGAAAGCATCAAATGGTACAATCTCTTTTATTTTTAACTATAAGGGGTGATCAGATCAAAAGATACGAAACGACACACGGTGGATACAATTGTAGACTTTATTCAAAATATACACCTTAGGCCTGAGCACAACGATCCCACTGATGAACAAGCCGCAGGATTCCTTGTTCCCAGAATTCCTGTGACTGTGACGAGACCCAGTCCTTCACTGTGTCCTTGAGTACGTCGTCCGAGTTGAAGCACTTCCCTTTCAGATGTTTCTTTAGTGGACCAAACACATGAAAATCACAGGGCATCATGTCCGGACTGTAGGGCGGATGGTCCAACGTCTCCCATTTGAAGTCCAGTTCCATTTGTGTGCCTCTGGAGACGTGTGGAGGCGCGTTATCATGGAGCAGAACCACACCCTCCGTGGGCAGCCCCGGTCTTTTGTTCTTGATGGACCTGCGTAGGCGTGGGAGTGTCTCATAGTACACATCGGAGTTCATGCTTTTTCTGTGCTCGAAGAATTCTCCAAGTAGCGGACCTTGAACGTCGAAAAAGACAGTGAGCAACACCTTGCCTGCTGACTTCACGGCTCTGAACTTTTTAGGGGGAGGTGACGACGTATGCTGTCCCGCTTTGTCTCTGGCTCGTAGTGATGGCACCAGGTCTCATCACCTGTGACGATCCGCTTCATGAAAGCGAGGTTTTCCTGATTCCGAAACAGATGTTGCAGTGCTAGTCCCATATGCAGTTCCTTTTGCTGGTCAGTGAGCTGCTTAGGAACCCAAGCGGCACACACCTCCCGAAATCGCAACCTGTCGTGAACAATTGTCTCACGGTTCCATAGCGGACATCCACTTTTAGCGCCAATATTCACAATGTGACACGCCAATCACTTCTCACTAGGTCATCCACCTTGTCGATGAGATCGCTCGTGATGACAATGTTTGCCTGGCCTGGTTTCTGGTCATCACCCACACTCTCACGACCTGCACGAAAACGGTTCACTGTCGGTTTCTCCTCTTCCTCTGTCAGAAATCGGATAACACTTCGCTGCTCCTCAATCGTCGAATTTTGCAACGCGAACGCCATCCTGCCCTCATACGCATCATTTGGACGCCACTTTTTTATAAGAGCCTTTGCTCTCTCCTGCGCATGATCCGATCCCAGTCAGAGCCTCCAATGGCATCCCGAGATGTCTCGCTACATTCTCCCATGGCGGAATATGCAAATATTTAACTGTTTCATTTTTATGTCGTTTCGTATCTTTTCATTTGATCACTCCTTGTAGTTCTTATTTGTTAGTAGACAATGAAATCACAGCTCAATTGTAAATTACTCTCATACTTAAATATTTTCATTCATTTTTTATATTGTTTGACATAATAAAATTTTTTTTTATATACACACAGATCTGCTTTTATAAATAAATAAAATTATGTATCTCTATAACCTTCAATTCACAATAAACTTTCATTTATGAAAAAATATACCTGAATCCCTTTTATCAAATTGGTTGGAAATAATGGGAAAGGAAAAGGTTCTTCCATCATCTGAAACACAAAAATTTTGAAACATCATTTTAACATTAGTGAAAATATTCTCAAAATGCACACTTAAAATCCCTTATAAACTGTTTAATAATTTTAAAATGACTCCCTTACAGAGAAACCACATAATTGCTCAATACATAAAAATGAATTTAAACACAAAGTAGTTAGTTTGAATTGGCTGCCTTGCATCTATAATTAATGAAATAAATTTTAGCATAACAGCTATGAGTTTAAGAGGACCAAACACTACGCTAAATCTGACATAATTTAATCTAAATTTAGCAATTTGTATTTCAGTTGAAATCAATATCTTTTCCCTGAAACTATTTTTTATCTAGATAATTCTGTCCTAAATCCTCCCATAACAGATAATTTTCCATATATACACATGTGAAACAATTTTTTATTCTACAATGCAATACATCTTTGTATCAACTTTGTAGCTTTTGTTTTCCTAATTTTCAAAAATGAGGCACATTATAATTTAGTTGTAACTTTTAACTGAAGAATAAAAACAAGATGGTTTTTAAACTTTTGTACAAATTTAAGCAGTATATTATAAATATAAATCTATAGTGCAATAATGTTGTGAATCTAAGGAAATGCTTTTAACGCAAATACATGCTTTTAGTCAGAGCCATAGATTAAAATATAATTATCGTTCATTTTTAATTTAAATGATGAGATAATTGTTTACATGAATTGCAAAAGCTTTGCAATAAGCCATTGCTTTCTTTGTCACTCCATATTTTATTTGACAAAATGATTTTGAATATAATTAACTTTGAGCATAGACAGAAATTTTAAGTGACCTTTTACTACATTTTAGTATCAGATCTGTGTGATCAAATTAAACGATTATAATTACTCTCTTTCGTGCTAAACAACAAACAAGAGAAATGTAAAATTTCATTTTAATACTCTTTACAAAATATCTTATTCATATTATGGTATTATTTTTTAGTAGTACCTATAAATAAAAATATATTTTAAGTAAAATGAATTAGGAAGTATTCAAGAATAGTTCTAATTGTGAGGCAAAGGTTTTTGATGGCTTACATTCAAAATTTATAAACTGCATATTTGTAATGCACAAGTTTGCTTTTTTTAGAACATTGTATAATTTTGTTTTGAATAACTAGTTAACTTTTGTTATGAATTTTAAAAAAAAGTATTTAATGTATTTCTTGACTGAGTTTGTTTTTATAATATCTTGCGTCAACTCCATCAAGTAAAAAAATGAATACATTCCAGAATTTAACATTATCATCTTTCTTCAAAAGTTCCAGAACATGGGCAACAAAAATTTAGTTTTTACTATTACTATTTTTACTATTATTATATCTATTTATGGCTATACATTTTATTAGTAACTCACTTTCAAAATCCACTGAAGCATAGAGAGATAAACATGTTTTTACAGCCTCGAATATAGCCTGTACTGAAAAAAAAACCCAATTAAATATTAAAAAGAGGAAAAATATAATAAATAGATATTAACATGTTAATCCAATGCTATTGCTGAACTCTGATGAATTTCAACAAATGTTTTTATTGTGCCAGGAAATGTTGCTATCACTTGTAATATCTTTCACGATAAATTGCTGGTGAAGAAAATTTAACTATTGAGCTAATAAGAAGGGGAATCTTGCTATTAAAAATTTAAGTTAGACATTTAAAAATTAATCCATAAGCACTTGAAGAATTAGGAATGCTTGTTGTTTGAAATCATTTGTTGCTTTAAGAGCTGGTAGAATACTTATTAGCTTCGGGCATTGCTTTATAGTATTTGAGATTATTTGAAAGAGATCAATTAAGTTTTGTGTATCATTAGTCGGAGGGGAGGGAAGGAACTTTTTGGTTTTCCTGATTTTTGCTTTGATTTTGGGGCTGGGGAGTAGTTTTATTTTGGATATTTCCCGATACTGTGTTTGCGAATGAAACATTTTCAATAACATTGTTCGAGTTAAAAGTATTTTTATTTCTATTAGACATGGGGGCTCCTTCCTTTGGTTTCGGGAATCTGGGGCATTTCGTGTAGCAGGCGGAATGCCCGTACACGTGGCAGTTTATACAATAAGGATTATCTACTCTATTTGTTATCTCACAATCTTTTGTCATGAGCTCACTACCGCATTTAAGGCATCTGGGTTTCATAAAACAATTTGTAGCTGTATGAAAAAAGTTATTGCATTTATAGCATTGAGTTACACCCCTAATTTAAATCTCTTTAAGACATTAACATAAATTCTAGTCACTATGAAAATTGCAGAAATTACTAAGTATGCCATACTCTTTTACTGTAAAACTGAATTAAAATAATTTATCTGATAACATTTAATTGTGACTTGCAAGCAAGTGACATTTATAAAATTATTTACACAGCTTACACTTATCTGCATCATCAGGAACAAAGAATATTTCATGAGGACCATCATCATCATCAGAACTGGCATTTACATTACTTCTAGCACTTAAAAGTTCATTTGGATTCTCATTTAGCACTGGAAAAAAAAGCTGCAGCAATGAGATTCACATGAGGAAAATATATCAATTTTTTTAAAACTTGTTATTTGTTAAAAAGCAAAAACGCTTGAAAAAAATTATGAAATGTAAAAAATAATAGTTTTGGACACATACAACCTATTCACATCTAAAAAGAACATTTGAAAGAATCTAACATTCATAAATACACCAAAGAGCCAATATTAAGTCATTTAAGAGCACTCCTCACCTACAGCAACGAGCACACCAGAAAATAAAATCGTAGCACACATGTGGCTAATGGAAATATTAAATTCTCCCGCATTACTCTTCACATAATGTTAAACAACATACTGGGAAAAGCAGTTGATTTATCAGATTTCAATAAATATCAAACAGTTATGGCTTCATGCCTACGAACATCCATAGGGTTGGTGGGCTGCTCCCCTGTAGCTCTTGTGAATATTTACAGTACATAGATGATGAAACAAACCACAGCGCATGGATTCCTGAGGAGATTTATGTATTCTTCACCATGTGATCAATGGTTTATATCAGTGGTGCGCAAACTCTTTTCGACCCCTTTTCTAGAGAGAAAATTTTTGGCGACCCCAAGAGATAAATGTTCACAAATACGATGTAAATAGGCGCATTTCTTTCGTTTTATCGAATAAAAAACATTATTTCTGACACAGATTAATATTATTTATAATTTAAAGAAAATAATTTTGTATAACATAAAAAAATCAGTAAATTGCCTTTTAATGAGATGTATGTGGCTGCAAATTTCTGGTTATCTCATCGATGCTCGAATGTATGTTGCTAATTGCAATTCGCATATCTTCAGGGTTCAAACGAGAGCGGTATTTAGTTTTTATTGAAACTAGTTTCCTAAATCCAGTTTCACATAAATACGTTGATGCAAATTGTATTAGTAATCTGATGGCATTCTTGCATAGAACGGGATATTGCTTTTCCATGGATAGCCAAAATTTTTGGCAAGGCTGAGTCTTAAATTGATTTCGAAGAGCATAATCACTAATCAAATCTATCAATCGTTCTTTCTCATTAATTTGAAGAGTTGAACTGCATATGTCGTAGGAAAATGTGGATCACGAATCCACCCAAGATCGTTTTCAGGAAAATCCTCGAAAAATTTTCTTTTAACTTTTCAATAAGATTGGAAATGATGTTTTTAAATGTAAATACATCTATATTATTGCCCTTGATAAATCGTTAAAGCAAGGAAACATGTCGGTGTTGTTTTTATTCAGTTCAGTTTGCCATAATCTAAGCTTATTTTTAAAAGCTTGAATTTTACTGGCTGAAATTATGATAGTTGAATTTTCACCCTGCAAGCTCAAATTTAAGTCGTCAATTTTTTAAAAAATATCAACTAAATAGCTCAGCTTTCCTAGCCAAACTTCATTGATATAATAACTTGCCAATCTATGTTTCTTTTCGCTTAAAAACATGTACACTTCATTTCTCAAATCAAATATCCGTCGTAGTATTTTCCGACGTGAGAGCCATCTGACTTCGGTGTGTAACAGTAATCTCTCATACGTTGAGCCCATCTCATTGCAAAGGATTGAAAAGAGACGACTGTTAAGACAGTTGCATTAAATGTAGTTAATTGAACTAACAGCGTCTTGTGTAATATATTGTGCAACTCTTCATCCATATATTTTGTAGCAAGAGCTTGTCGATGAATCATACAGTGATTAAATACCATATGAGGCGTCACTTTCTGGATTAAGCCTCTGAGCCCTTTGTTCCAACCTGTTAATGCCGCAGAACCATCAGTATAAACCGCAACACAGTTTGCTCAGGTAAGGGACTTTACTTCAAAATATTCATTTATTACTTCGAATATTTTTTTCTTCGGTTGTTTTTCCTTCCAAACTTTTGCAACATAAAAACGTTTCTGTTATATCTTCATTCAAAATATAACGTAAATAATTAGTTGTGACATTTTAGTAATATCGGTAGTCTCGTCCAGTTGTAAAGCAAATACAGATGAATTTTGTATGCGTTTTATGACTTCTGAATCGATATTTCGTGTGACATTTGTATCTCTTGATAATGGTATTGTTTTTAGTTCATTTCCATATTTATCGCCATGCATAATTGATGTCATCTTAGTTGCTGCAGGAAGGATAAGGGATTCTCCAGTTGTATTGGGTTTTATTGTTTTTCCTATTAGATAAGAAACTTCTAAAGAAGCTCGTAATGCTTTCTGAGGTATTGTTGTAAATTTCTTTAGATTTGTGCTTTGAATACCATTTTAGTTAGTGATTTTAATGCCCAACACACCTCGTGGGGTTGCCCTGTGAGCGACACCAGAGGAAATAGATTATAGCAATATATTATTAATAACAGCATTGATGTCTTAGCACCTCCTACCCCTACCAGATTCGGTATTGCTTCAGCCACAATTATAGACTACGCCCTTATCAAAAACTTGAACTGGCCCTGCAATATTGACTCAATCTCTGAATTAAGTTCCGATCACAACCCCATTAAACTTCACTTCCCCAGAACAGCAAAAATTTGAACTCCCCCCCCAGCTTAATACCAGTTGGAATGTTTTCCCGAAAACACTCGCAAATACCGATAATCTTTATCTTCCGCAGGCCAGCTCTACCCTAGAGATTGAGTCCCACGTCAGAGAACTCTCTTCGGAGATTCTCAACGCACACGTGAAAGCATCGAGGCCAATGACCCATTCGGAGCCACCATTTGTACAGGGTGAGCTCAAACACCTCCTCCGAGAGAGGAATAAAGCCAGAAAGTTATGGCAATTCACAAGATTCCCTCAACATAAAACTGAACTAGACTCCAAAATAAAATTAAAAGAAAAGTTGGACAATACAGACAACAGGTATGGGAGGAACACCTTACTTCCTTGGATGCCGAAGACGGCTCCCTTTGGGGAACCGCTAGAGCATTCAGGAAAAAGGCCTCCCCAATTTCCACCCTTAATGGCCCTAACGGCATCGCTCTCAGTGACTCAAACAAAACTGATCTAATTGCTCAATCACTCGAGAGCCAATTCCAATTAAACGACATTCATAATCCACAAAAAAATCAAATTATAACATCCATCGTCGACGCTTACATTAATGATCATACTAACATTACTGATCCTATTCCACCCGCTCTTCCGTCGGAAATTATTAATTACATTAAAAAGAATAAAGTCAAGAAAAGCCCGGGAAGAGACGGGATTACTAATGAAATGATCAAAAACTTACCCCTCATTACCGTCTTTAAAATTGCTAACATCATTAACAACATGTTCAAACTCAGAAACTTTCCGAATGCATGGAAAACTGCAGTTGTAATTCCAATACTCAAACCTGGGAAAAATCCCAAATTGGCTGAATCTTACAGACCAATTTCTCTCTGATCGATTTTAAGCAAACTGGCAGAGAAAATTATCTCTACCAGATTAAACGAATTCCTCGAGAGAGAAAACATCCTCGTACCGGAGCAGCACGGGTTCCGTCCTCGTCTCTCCACCTCTCATCAACTACTCCGCGTAGTTGAATACATCAAAGATGGTATCGACAGAAACCAACATACAGCGGCAGTGTTCCTTGACATTCAGAAAGCTTTCGACAGTTTGGCACACTGGCCTTCTCTTTAAATTAATTACTTATAAAATCCCACCCCCACTAATCCTACTTTTAAAATCCTACATCAGTGATCGTTCTTTCACTGTTAAAATTAACAGAACGTTCTCTCAAACTAGACCCGCTAAAGCCGGCATTGCACAAGGATCTATCTTGGGGCCCGTCCTCTTTAATCTATATATGTAAACGATATAATTAAAACTACTAACACCATGATCTGTATGTATGCGGATGACACAGCCATTTTAAGCAGACATTACAATCCCAACACACTAATACAAAACATCAGTGAACACCTGGCTCACCTTGAAATCTGGTTCTCCGTTTGGAAAATTGCTATAAATACCTCGAAAACTGAAGCAATATCCTTTTCACAAAAAAGACCACCCCTGAAATCACGCTCCAAAACCAAAGGATACCCTGGTCTCAGCACACCAAATATCTTGGTGTCATCATTGATAAAAACCTCACGTTCAGGCAACGTATCACACACGTTAGAAATAAATTTAAAAATGCTACGAGTAATCTTTATCCCCTTATCTGTAGAAAGTCTAAATTAAATAGACATAATAAATTGCTTATCTACACTCTGATCTTAAAACCCCTTCTGACATATGCTTCCCCAATCTGGGCACATGCAGCAAGATCCAATATCAATCTCATTGAAAGCTCACAAAATATTATTTTACGACAGATCCTTGATGTACACTGGTACATGAGAAACGCTGACATTCGATCAGCATTAAAAATTCCGACCATCAGACAAACTATAAGAAAACTAGCAGTAAATTTCTTCAGTAATGTAGACGGGCATGAAAACCCATCTATCCAAGCTATATCTACCTATCCAACTTATCCCTTCATTCGTAGACCAAGAGACATCTTGATCGATCCTGATTTTAATTAATTTTATCTTTTTATTATTTAATTATTTTCAAATTATTTATTCTAAATTTACTCTGTTGAATCGCAGTTTGCTCTGATTGGCTACCCAATCTAGCAAAGCTCTTATACCCCATTAACTGATCTCCTGGCTCGGCCAATAAAATTGCTGCCCACCTCCTGATATTTTTTTCCCGCACTTTCTGATCTCGGTTCTTGCTGCAACCCGATTGGCCACCGTAACTCCACCCACTTCATGGGCGATTCGAAAAATGATTTTCTAGCTCTTAAAAGAGCTTTTTATTTTCATATTATTTAACTTTTAAATGTTTTCACCCAATAAATTTTTATATATTCTAGATCTTCTTAAATTAAATTTTTCTTTTAACTTAATACTTTTCTAAAATGGGCAATGGTAAATTCTGTACAGTCATCTAAATTCCAGGATAGGAGATTAGAGTTCGATGGGACTATGTGCTCCAATAATCACCCCAACGGCAGTGAAAAACTTGCGTCTTCACACTTTACATACATTACGCATTACGGTCAAAGAAAGAGAGAGAACAGCAGGAAATTGCAATTAAGCAGTAAGTGACGACGTTTCACTCTTTATATGTACACTGTATGGTATGCAGCATGCAGGCATAATGCATTTCATAAAAATTTGGCGACCCCCAAAAAACTTCTGGCGACCCCTAGTTTGCGCACCTCTGGTTTATATCACTAGCAGCTATAACAGTGGAGATCCAGAGGGTGAGTTTCAACACTTAATGCAGCATACACTGTTGTTAATGTTCTATGTAGCCAGCACCAGATGCGGATTAAGATAGTTGGATGCTCCTAGCGGTAAAAGATTTGAGGCCATGGGCTCAAGAGTCAAAAAACTAAAATTGTGAAAGATTTGCTGACCTTAAATTCTCAAAATAAAATGTACTGCTAATAATGAACGCCAACAGCTAAAGAAAAATCTTAACATTTTAAAAAATTAAATACTTACTAAAGAGCGCATAATTTTGCAATATAACTTTACTTCTTGATTTCTCTTTGGTAAATTCATCAGTTATTTTTGCACTATCTATTTTGTCCAAAACATCTTGTTCTGTTCATAATATGAACATGTTGTTGTGGTAAACCCGACCATGGGTCCCGAATTGAATATGGCAACCCCTTAGAATAATTTTGAGAGTTTGCCCTGGCAGTCAGTTCACAAAATGTAAACACACTAAGACGGTGTGTGGATGAGAACCACAAAAAAATAAATGAGAATGAGAAATGCTTCTTTCACTACAATGGTGACCCGTATCTTCACGCAAAAATTTAAACTTGTGTACAGTCTTTTACTAAATCGATGGTCATGAAGAAAACATTGTCAATTATACGAGCATTTAAAATAAGGACTCAATTCCTTTGTTCATGAATCGGAGTATCTACTTCCGTGGTTTCGATTCCGGGTGTGGCACGCATCTTCAGCTGTAAATATTTCACAGTTAAGTGGATTTTTTTTCTCTGTTTCCTTTTTCTGGTGATTTTAATTTAATTGAATTGTTGCATTAATTTCATATCTTATTTAATTTTTTTTATCTTTAATGCTAAAAATAATAATTGCATGTAATAATTTCTGATGGTAAAAAATTGTTATGATGCATGCTAAAAATATCAAGTACTATAGATGATAGGACCAAATTCCGATTAACACTATAATGTTACTGGTTATTATAGCGCTTTATTATTGAATGTATATATAATTCATTGTTTATTTAGTAATTTTGTTCTAAAACCTTGAACAATGTCGGAAGTAAGTGTGCTGTACAAATACCATTATATAATATATCCGATCCCGCCTTGTGGTTCATCATGTGCGAAAGTACATTTGCCCTAGCGACCCCAAAACCCATAACTGAATCTGTAACTAAGTACAATTATATTGTAGCTAATCTCCCTCCCAACACCGCGTCTTTAGTTTGCGATATCCTTATGCATCCCGATGCCACAGACCCGTACACGCAAATAAAAAACCAACTCATAAATCGTTCAGGAGAATCGTTTCAACAGGAAGCACGGAAACTTTTTTCAGAGGAAGAATTAGGTTCTCGAAAACCTTCCGAACTGCTGCGTAACATGAAACGACGCGCGGCAACTTTGAATGTTGATGATAAACTGATGATGGAGTTATTTCTTCAGCGTTTGCCGTCTTCGGTTCAAACAATTTTAGCTGCTGTTTCTGACCTCACGTTAAACAAAGCCGCTGACACTGCGGCCAGAATTCTCGAAGTCTCACCATCTCCTATTGAAACTTTTGCTGTTTCTAATAAAAAGGAGCACTTTTTGCCGCGAATTCTTCCGCAATTAACGTGTATGGGCAGAAAACATTAACTTTAAATTTTAATTTAAGAAGAGATTTCATGTGGACTTTTCTGATTGCCGATGTTAGTTCACCTACTCTTGGAGCAGATTTCCTCCATTATTTTGAATTCGTGCCAGATCTCAGGAATAAATGCCTTAGAGACACAAAAACAAAACTGCAATCAGTAGGCCATTTAAAGCATGCTAATCTCCAAATTTCTATTTCTACAGATACATTTTATCATAAACTTTTAAAAGAATTTCCCTCTATCCCAAAATTGCCTAATCCAAATCAACCAGTGAAATATAACATTGTTCATTACATAATAATAAAAGGTCCTCCGGTGGTGGCAAAACCCCGAAGGATGGCGCCAGATCGTTTGAAAATTGCATTTGGGAAATTGACGACCTTCGAAAAGTAACGACGCTTCGCATGGTTCCTTAGATTGGTGACCTGTTGGCGATTATAGAGCTTTAAATTCTCAAACATTAAAAGATAAATACCCCATTCCTTGTATTGCTGACTTAACACCTGAATTATATAGCTCAAAAATTTGTACTCGTATCGATCAAGTAAAAACCTATCATCAAATTCCTATTCACCTAGATGATATTCACAAAACAGCATTTTGCACTCCGTTTGGTTTATTTGAGAGTACACGAATACAATTCGGATTATGTAACGCATCCGCAACGTTTCAACGCTTTATAGACGAAGTCACTCGTGACTTACCTGGTGTTTACGCATTTGTTGACGACATTTTAATTGCATCTAAAAATTCTCAGGAACATTATCAACATTTAAAAAAAACTATTTTTAAAATTAGACGAATATGGTCTTTGCATTAATGTTTCTAAAAGCATATTTGGTGCATCGACAATAAATTTTGTGACGAATCTGTACGAAACATTTCCAATAATATTCTTAGGCGTCTTTCGGGGAATTATAAATTCGCGTATATTTCCAATCAACTCTGAGAGGAGAACGGGATATGCAAAGTAGATAGGGTACTTAAGTAGAGCGTTGTAAGCTAGCAAAAATGAAGGCTATTGAGCCAGCAGCAGTAGCGTCAAGTTTAGAGGATTCAATTTGTGACGACTTACGCGTCTTTTCTTTAACAAGTCCTTTGGGTTCTTTGGGCCAGAATTAATGGCAACTCTTTTCCAACCAAATCCAAGAAACGAGAAGTGAAGAGATGCAAATAATATAGGATAAATATAGGATCTTACAGTAAGCGTAATGGCAATGATAGCAATGTAATGGTAGTGTAAAGGAATGTTCGACAATTAAAGTGCATTGTGGTATTGGATGATAACTGAAGTTCGCCGTTCAAAGATTCAAGTTCTACGTGTCGTGGATAAACAACATATTGGTGATCTATTAGAAGTTAAATGTACAGCTGCATACTGCTGTAGATAAAGACAAGCTTATTACAGAATAATATAAGGTAGGATTGATTACTTACTATAATTATATTTGAAGATTAGGCGGTTCAATTATTGATATAGGTCTGTATTATATTGTGTGTTGCGCATTGTGTTATCGTAGATTCTCTCATTTATATATTTGTTCAAAGTTTAAGTTGAATATCTTAATAAAGGCATATTAAGATAATGTTTGATTCTAGTTCTTACGTTAACCTTACACCTCTAGGCTCACGCTGATACTTCGAGGGATGTACTTCCAAGGGGAGGTACATCACAAATTGGATTACGTTAGTGAAGCCTTACTGCAAGTACTCTACGAATGAACCTTAAAAGCTAATATACCAGTGAAGATATCAAAGTGTTACCAGGTGATATACTATAGTTTATTATCGCTTAAAAAAAGCGCTAGTTTAATAAAATTGGTTTAAATTAATGAAAGCTAATAATTCGAGTTGCGTGTATTTCTCGGACCTCCTATTTCGGTAGACCTTATTGATCTTACGCGAAGTTATTGATTAATTTCATATTTCGTAATTTAATTTAATATTAAAGGTAAATCCCTTTTGTTTGACGTAGCATAGAAATTTTATATGTCATTAGAGTTTCTAATACACTCAGGAACATTGAAAATAGTGACCCAAGAAGGAAGCTAAGTACAATTGCGAAACTTTGCAAATAAGTACAGCATAATGTGATATGCAAATAATCCAAGTTTTGTGTCAATACGCATGCTCATACACGCCGAGGTGGCGCTACAATCAGGAAGAGGGTGCTATATAAGCCAGCGCAAATTCGAAGATTCATACCCGTTTTGATTACCCGCCGATTGTAGGAAGACCTTCCTAAGCGAAACATGCCAGGTAAACGTGCTAGAAGACATTTCTCACAGTTAAGCTAATTTGAGAGAGGCCTGATCATCGGGATGAAAACTGCAGGCTGGTCGACGCGCCGTGTTGCTGGCCAGGTGGATCGTTCGGAGTGTGCCGTTAGAAATTGTTGGGAGCAGTGGACACGAGAAGGTACCCACGCGCGGAAACCCGGGTCTGGAGCGACCAGGAAAACCACGAGGAGAGAAGATAGAAGGATCGTGAGGCCAGCACTTGTGGACCCCACAGTGACTCGTTCAACGATACGAGCAGACGTAGCAATTGTTCCACAAACAATTTCCAGACACATTGCAGAAGCAAATCTTAAATCCAAGCGCCCTTTCCGTGTACTCCCTTTAACACCGGAACATCGGCAACTGCGTCTGCAGTGGTGCCAAGCCAGATCAATGTGGAATGTCACAGATTGGCAAAAGGTTGTGTTTAGTGATGAATCCCGGTTTGTTTTGGGGACAAATGATAACCGTGTACAGGCGCCCTGGGGAGCGGTACAATTCCCCCCACACTGCCCGTACAGCTGGTGTAATGGTCTGGGGAGCCATAGCCTATGATAACCGATCCATTTTAATTGTGATGCGTGGAACCTTAACGGGTCAACGTTACGTTGATGATATTGTTCGACCCCATGTAGGACCTTTCCTAAATGGTTTCCCAGGGGCAATTTTCCAGCAAAATAATGCTCGTCCACATACAGCAAGAATTGCTCAAGACTTCCTACGGCATTTTCAGACTCTTCCATGGCCCTCCCGCTCCCCCGATTTGTCCCCTGTAGAGCACGTGTGGGATCAGCTAAAATGGCAGATGCCATCGTGTCACTCTGTACATGATTTAAGAGTTGGCTGTTCAAGATTTGTGGGCCCATCTGCCTGAGGACAACATAAGGTGTCTAATCAACTCAATGCCGGACCGTGTGGCGGCATGTATTGCGGCTGGAGGTGGTCCAACGCGCTATTGAAGTTGCCCAGTATTTATTTTGTTGCACATCCTGTATTCGTTTGTCTTGTTTTTGAGATCAAGTGAATCTCTCATCTGTGTCATTATGTGTATTAAATTTCATCTCAATCCGATGCTTTCTTCTTGGGTCGCTATTTTCAATGTTCCTGAGTGTATTTGAATCAAGTTAATAAATATAAGTTATTATCATACAAATGGCTATTAGTGATTCTTTGCCTCAAATTAATCTTGGTGTCCAGGGTAGAACCCAGGGAGGTTCTAACAACTTTAATCTGTCAGAAAAGGGAATTAAACCTCTAACTGATAAAATAAAATGTATTCTAAATTTTCCTAAACCAGACACGTTAACTCAGTTGCGTAGATTTTTGGGCATGTTTAACTTTTACAGATGTTTTATACCAAAAGCCGCACACATACTTCAGCTTTTAGAAGGGCATGCAAATCAAAAGAAATCGCAAATCATCCGAACCATTCAAATGGAATGAAAACGCAGAACGAGTTTTTCTTGCATTTGCTCACTGCACTGATCAATACTACATTCATGCTTCACTACAATCTTCATCTCATATCTTTTTAAGAATCGATCGTGTGCAATCCCCTTTACGTCAACCATATACTGGACCACATAAAGTTCTGTCCAGAACAGACAAAACCATCACCATTGACGTTAATGGTCGAAAAACTACAGTTTCTTTAGATCGCGTCAAACCCGCACATCTTCTCTCTCTCAGAAACTGCATGTGAGAGAATCTCTACCTACAGTGAACAAAAGCATAAAAGATGATAAATTATCTACTAATGACAAATCAATCTTTACAGCAAAATCAGGAAGACATGTACATTTCCCAAAAAAACTAGCCATTTATGTCACTTAATATTTTTTCCCCTCCTTCTAGAAGAACTTTCAATTGGAATTTTTTTTTTTTGTATATATTTCATTTATATATTTCATTTTTGTGTATATATATCTCTCTCTCATATTTCTCATATTCAAAATTGTTAATGTCTTCCAGTGCAGATTCTCAAAATAATATAATAATGTTTATAAAATTTTAAAGTAATGTCGTTCCCTTGGGCTGTCACCCTCAGTCACTGGGGGGATACTCTGTGGTAAACCCGACCATGGGTCCCGAATTGAATATGGCAACCCCTTAGAATAGTTTTGAGAGTCTGCCCTGGCAGTCAGTTCACAAGATGTAAACAGACTAAGACGGTGTGTGATGAGAACCACAAAATCTACCATGGAATCTAAAAGAAATTCAGTTCACGAGTTCAATTTGGTTGTGAGACTTTGCATTTTTTGTCAATGTTACAAACCCTCTGAATGATTGGTGCTACTGCTTACTGGAAAAAACTCTATTTATTCAGAAACTTTGACTCATTGAAAGTTTTTGCGACATAATTAATCCATTTGCTAAATAAAAATTCCATTCACTTTCCAAAATTGATGAAGTACATGAAGAACTTTGAAACATAGAATTCAAATGATTATGTAAAATGTTTTTCAAATTTGAAAGAGGAATTAAAAATCAAATTTTCGAATTTTCGTACTGAAATTTTTATGAAAGTGTTCTCCTTGCAATTTTCTTCTGATATAGGAAGTGTTCAAACCGAACTTCAAAAAGAATTCATAGATTTTCAGATTGACTCTGCAGTACAAAGCACGTTTCTTGAAAACCTTACATTAATCGATTATAATCCGAAGTATGTGACCAAAGACATCCAGGAACTGGTAAACAAAGTACTTGTAACTTGGATTGTCTAATGTTTTTTGGCAGTAAAATGAAGAATGTAAAATAAAAACAAAAACACAACTGGCAAACAAATATTTGGAGGAAACTTAAAGAATTGCAACAACATGTATTAAAATGGATACTGAAGCAAAAACAATGTGAAAATACATGATGACTAAGGTAACTACCATCTCCTGCTGGTTTTTGTTGTTGTTGTAGTAAATGTATTTTGTAAAATCTTTCTGTACAATCACTCTTTTTTTTCACAAGTAAAAGAAATTGCAAATACCATTTTAATGCGATTTTATTTAACTTTTATGGAAAAGCAATATATATATATATATATATATATATATATATATATTATGAATTTTGTGTACTTAAAATAGTGTAAATAATTTATATTTGGATGTATAATACTGCAATATTTATGTGGTATTTACATTATATTAAAATTGTAATATTTGCAAAAGCAACGCTGTTCTTTACATTATAATGACGATTCAATGGAAACTTGGATATAGAGCCAAATTAACGTCCTTTTTGGCGACCATGTTGGTGACTTACGATCAATTGGGTGACTTCGGGATCCTATAGATTCTACTAAAAATTAGTGGAGAAATTCACCAATTTCCCGATCTATGACACAAACGGATTTTTCTTGAAGAATACGCGAAGCCTATAAATAGGGAGACACTTGCCAAAACTGAGTTAGTATTGTTTTGACTAGCGATAAGTAGACTTGCCTTTACCGATGAAGAGTCGACCAACGATTAGTGATTACTTCAGCTGTTGAACCAGCGAATGCTTGTGAATAATCTTTGATTTACTTGTGTATTTTAGACACTGGTAGTTGGGTATGAGCGCTGTTGAAGACCTTCTGAGATTTATTCTGAGAATATTGCTGTTGAATCCTGTATTTCAAGGATTGTTTTGCGACAATAAATTTGTACCGCGCTCCTGAAGAACTGCCTTGTTCTTTGCGATTTATTTTCATAAAATCCTCGAACCCCATTTAATATAATAATATATATATGTTTTAGTTTCTGAGCTACACCATCTCCATAAAACTAAAAATCGCCAATAAATCCAAAAATAAAAAAGATTTCCTAAAACTCAAGCAATTAAGAATATGACTGAGGATGACCTGATCAGACTCGCACCTATGACACTCTGGAAAGACTTTCTGTTGAGATTTGATGTGGCCACTAAAAAAGCGCGATACAGCCATATGCTGACTCTAGGAAAATTAAGTGGGTGATACCAACAACAACAATTGTGCATTTAACACTATCCTTTTAAGGCATGTTGAAAATGTCGAAATTCGGTCAAGACAGATATTTTTGTTTTTTATTTTATTGAATATCTTTTGGCTTTACAAAACATACTTTATTTTGTTTCTAAACTGCCTAGATGCCAAGTTACAATGCATTTTATAAAGTTAGAAAAACCGGAAGTGGGTCTTTGATCTACCAAGAAGTAGGCATTTAAATTGCTTAAAATCTATAATGGCAAGTCTGATAGCTCAAACTGAAACAAATGTATTTCTATAAAACTTTTTGAACCTGATATTTATGTTATTTTCTAGAGAATGTACTAAAATATTGCTTATTGTATGAATATTTTTGGAGTTAGGGCTTGTTATTTAAATAATGGTCTCATAAAGACTGTCACATTTCTTATCATGTTTACTCAATCAACTCTAAAATTTCAAATTTTAATAAAGCATTAAAATTTTAGTACATTCTCTACATAAATGCATCTAGATTGTTTTGGTAATATTTTTACTAATATAAGTTTATTACTTTTTTCTTTAATTGCTTTGAAGTTTTACAAAAATGTTGCCAAAATTTCACTTATAATTGTGATTTCTGTGAAATTTAGGCAATTTATTTTAAATATTGTTAGTTAAATATTAGTATTTATTGGTATTGAGTCCTAAAAAAGCCTTTATAATGTTTAAGTATGTTATTTTGTTAAAAAGTGCTCCGAACGTGTTCGGATACCTTAATGGAGGAGAGTTCACCCAAAGTTAGACAGGTGTCAGTAGTGGCAAACTTGGCCAAACTATCGGCATTCAATCCAATATGGGAGGAGATCCATTGAAAGTATATAGAGTAGGGGTTTCAGTTTTTTTTTCAGCCTTTTTTTTCTGCTTGGCTACATACATACAACTATTTCACGTGGGCCGCAACATGAGGAGATTAATGGGGAGGGGGGACACTAAGATCAAAAACATTTAAAATATGAAAAATTGATTAAAATATTAAAACTCATAATTTTGGATTTTATTTTAAAACTATATTAAACTCAGCTCCCAAAAGATAGGTCTTATGCATTTTTTATCCAGCTATGAGATAATTTTGCTTTTCCTTTAATGAGTGATCCCCCCTTCCGCTCAAATATTTTGCTCCTGTTGCAAAGATTTCTCTTAAGAAAGCCAATTTAACTCGTCTCGAAAGAGGTTCTTAAGAAAAAGAGCCATTGAAAGATTTTTGCTCTTACAGGTAGAGTGACGAGGAAAATTATATTTTTTAAGCATAACATCTTCACTACAAATAAAACATGTTTTTCTTAATGAAGTTTCCAATCATCTTGAAACAAAACATCTTCTTTACTTATTTTTCGTTTGGAAGACATTAGAGTTAATTAAAAATTGGTTTAACCCATAAAATGGTCGTTACTCCACTCTGTTACTTGTTATTACTAACCATTACAAAAATAAAAAAGAAAAAAGTTATCTCGCAGTTCATACCAACACGACATCGATAGAAAAACTGATATTCGCGATTGCTTGATTGATAGAATTTCTCACTCAATTTTTAATGCATTGTTCTTAAATAATTAAATTTATTTGCGCAATGGGTCATGACTGGGCCACTCAGAAATGTCCAGAGAGCCACATGCGGCCCGCAGATTGAGTATCGCCGATACAGAGAGTCTAGAAGAAAGTCGAACCACAATATCCAGAATATTCAAGCTTGTCCCATCCCTAACAGTTGTGCTTATATACAGCACCTTTCTCGCAGGACGACTGTCAGTTAAAATCCAAATATCTCTGAAGACAAGGTCAGAAGCAGTGTCAATAAACTGCAATAAGTTCAGACCTAAAAACAAAACAGTATACTTACTATGAATATATATATGGTAGAATCAAATAGTTCCCGGAACAGATCAACTACAAATTATTAAAAAACAGAACGATAATTTAACCTTATTAGACCTTTAAGTATTATTCTCCTGCATCTACACAATTGTTCCAGCATTCGTATAGTTGTTTAAAACACTCCTGGAATCCATTTTTTTGATAAAATAAAATATGTGATATGCGCAGAGTGGACTGCGAGGTCAAAGCATGTCAGCCAGCAGCATCACTCAGAGGAGAAGCCAACAGAATTTAAACACCCTCTATAATGCACTGGATCTTTTGGCTCAGCCAGAAATACTCTAAAGACTACGTTCGAATAGAAGATGACACACACACCAGGAAAGTGGTGAGAGCTTGCAGGAGTACGCCTCGGAAATAAAAAGGCTTGCAAGCATGGCTTTCACTGAATACCCAGCAAATATGCGAGAAATGTTCCCTGAAGTACTTCGTGGACACTGAAAGATCCAGAGATCCAAAAGGCTGTAAGAACGGCAGATGTCCAAGATCTAAAATCTGCCCTGAAATTGGAGGCCGCCACTCAAGCCAGTCACAGAGACCACTATTCCATCCGAGGAACTAGAGAGACTGAAAATGCATCCTGTGAATTCAGATTTGGTCTAATTTATTATCCTGGCTCAGTTCTGAAGTAGAAGTGCTGCCAGCTTCATTGGGTAGTAGA